>JAGXCT010036445.1:61298-151837 GCA_022495035.1 Philopotamus ludificatus | reverse complement strand
GTCAGCAAAATACCTACCCGAGTTGTATTCGGGTAAATCACACAAGGGGTTAATACTGACTTGTGTTGCTGGAGCTCCTAAAACCGCCATTTTATTAACAGTTATTTAACAGATGCTCTATACTTAAGTCTGTTGATTGATATAGCGAATCTTTGTATCTCTAATGCTAGTCGCTTGCTTCTTAAAAAAACTTAATAAATCTACGAAAAACGACCAAAAATTGCTTCGTATTCAGTTTTCTATTCAGTTCCGGTTCGAAGGCCTAATAAATACAACATAATATAAGAAAATAGACACGAAAGAACTAAATTAGATTATAGTTTCAAATAATATAAATAATAAATAATGCCAAGAAAATGTTAGAATACTGCATATTCTATAATAATATATTTAATTAATTTTCCTATGACGTAAGTAGATCCTTTACAAAAAAAATACGTAATTCCAAAGATTTTATGTTAGCATTGAAACTGCTACGGAAGGAGTTTTCGAAATATCGTATTGAACCCCCTAACAATTGTATCAAGATTTGATTTTCACAACCCTTCAATCGTGTTTGAAAGCTTTGTAACAATTTTCTGCTCGCATTCGACCCAATTTTCTTTTCAAAAATATGAAATCCCGACTCATTCATCTGCCGGAATTCTGAATCAACAATCATACTTTCATCTGGGCGTTTCGGGAAAAATCGAAACATCGAGTCCACGCGATACAACCTGATGAATTTCAATTAGATGAAAATTGGAACAGCAATTTGTGCCGAATGCCATTCAGGAATTAATCAGTGCTCCCTATAATCGTTGTTTCCATCGAAACTCAGTTCGGATAGGGCAAATTATCGGCCACCAATTTGGTGTTCCTCCACAACGTGTGCCCAAATTAAATTAGTGGCCCGGCCGTGCGTGTTGTTCGGCTCGGCCCCGACGATATTTTATTTTGAGACCTTGCGCTAAACCACAACAAATTGACATTCGAAAAGGGTTTCATACATAATACATTTAAAAAACAATATAGGGCCAGTAAAATTTGACGCCCGTTCAAATTGCGGCCCGGGGCGATCGCATGTGGCCCGCGTAACCCGATCAAATGAATCACATATTTAACGCGCTCGCCATTGAATACCCATTAAAATGCGTATTTATTATACGAATAATAATAATAATTGCACTTAAAAATATATTTTATTACTTGTTTTACACAATTTAGCGATCCTTCCGGGATAACGCGCTGTTTCGAGAGATTATGCTAAAACGACTGAGGTTGAATTAAGGCACTTCCCGGACTTAATCCGATGAAAGGAGCCGTTTTCACATCTACGGAAATTATATTTATTATTATTTCGCCGACGAAACAAAGGTGATATATAGCATAGTTTCTATTTATTTGAGTTGAAGTTTAGATACTTATTATAAAATATAGTGCGATAAAAACACAATTTTAATTGTTCAGTCAATTCTAATAGTCATTTTTAATATATTTTATAAATTACAATTTTAATTGTTAGCGTGTCAGTGGTTTGTATTTACAATCGTGTGATTATTCGACAAAAATCGATGCAAAGTATTAGGAGAGCATTTATGATGGAGGATCGTTGCGATCGATCGCGGAGGGCGAATGAGACATCACATGTCAGAAAGAGAAGACAAATAACCTATACATATATTACAGTTTTCTCGTCAAATGTACCTTTTTTCAAATCAAATGCATCCTTTTTCAAATCAAATGCATCCTTTTACAAATCAAATGCACCTTTTTATAAATCAAATGCACTTTTTTATAAATCAAATGCACCTTATTAAAAATTTAATAAAAAATTTAAATACATTTTCCCACTAATTACGTTTTTTTCAGTTTCTTTATAAATGTAAAAAACGCGTTCCCACTATGTTATGGAGAACTGAATTTACATTTTCCAAGAAATTACGTTTTCAGTTTCTTCAAAGTGTAAAAAGCGTTCCCTCATATTATGTTTGAATTACGTTTTCCCGCTAATTACCTTTTTTTACCAGTTCAATTAATATACTATATTTTCAATGAATTTTATATTTATCCAGTCTTGGGAACATTTAATGATAATTGACGATACACATGCATACAGTATTTCACGACAAATGCACCTTTTTTCAAATCAAATGCATCCTTTTCCAAATCAAAATGCATCTTTTTATAAATCAAATGCACCTTTTTACAAATCAAATGCACATTTTTAAAAATAAAATGCACCTTATTAAAAATTTAATAAAATATGGACGCCAGATAATATGGCCGCTTAATTGTCGACGCTTTATTGCAACTGGAAATATCAGAGATATCAAAAAAATAAGTTTAATATACATTTTACAAATTTAATTGCTTTTTAAAAACTAAAACCTTTGACTAAAGCAAATAAAGTTTTAAGGAGATCTATCTACAATAAATTTTATAATTTAGCATTAAAATATCTGACTATTTGAGCATTTATGATCAGACTTCTGTAAGGAATAACCAAGCCAGGCTCAATAAGACCCTCATCAGACCTATCATAATATACGGGTCTGAAAACTAGGATCTAACAGAGTAAGACTACGGACAAATTGATAGTCTAGTAAAGAGGGTCCTGAGATAATAGAAGAGTATCACAAGCTATACAGCGATTACAGCTTACGCTAAGGTTGGCAGTTTCCGATCACGTTCCAAAAATGAGGGATAATCAGCCGTCTTTTTCTTCAAGTGCCTTGTCCATTTTCGGACGTAGAAGATCTACATGTCCTTGTTTTCTCACCTTATAATGGTCTGTTTTTGGCAAGCTGGAACAATTCTAGAGCTCCCAATCCGGTCCAGTTGCGAAAATTGCGAACTCTTCTGAACCACCGTTTTCCCTTCTACTTTCCCTCCATGATTTTTTGCGTACGTGTTTTGACAAAGAAGTTCCCGCTCCATGTAAAGAAGTTGAAGGACGGTTGAATTCCTAACGTGTATCATCTATGAAATCGTGAACATTCTTCGGTAGCATCACATTTCAAACGTTTCCAGCCGTAAGTAGGAAAACCTTATGTCTAACAAGTTTTTTTGTTTCTGTAATTAAAGAAGACTAAAACTAGACTAGATAAAATGCGAAAGGAGGTCAATAAGAGCCAAGAACTCTCCACTAGGCTGTGACCCTGAGGATAAAGTGCAGCGTTCTTTATCGAATTATAATAGTATGAATGGTAAGGATATAGATTAGAAGAAGGTTCTAAAACTGTGTTTCAGGCAAGTAATGGCTGGTACGACCAATTTATAATGAGGCATTCATTGTACAATATTAAATTACATGGAGAATCATCTGATGCAGACAAAAATGGTGCAATTTTTTTTTCCTCATTGTCCAAAATTATTGTAGATGGAGAATATTTTCTGAGAAAAATATTCAATGTAGACAAGACGGGTTTATTTAGAAAAAATGTCTTATTTCCCCAGGACAAAAGCCATCTTAAAAGAGATTGACTTCTTGGTGGAAACTTATCTGGTGATTTTAAAGTGAATGTTAGTTTATCAAGCAGAAAATCCTAAACCATTGAAAGGTTAAGATATAGAATTCCTTCCAGTCCTTCGGAAAATAAATTTAAAAAATGCCTGAAAATGTTTGAAGAATTTAAATAAAAATGCAATACTTTTTTCATTACAAAAAGCGAAATAACAGTATTTAAAAAAAAGCAATATTGTAGCGCGTATTATCTTCATTTCAATTTCCCTTGCTAACTTTTTTTTGTCATCGAGAGGGCGTCACATTTATGAAAATAAATTTGACAAAGGACGTAATGGGATTCCCCCGACATCCCCGTGCCAAATTCAATTGACAACTCGCTCGCATTCGCATTTCGCTAATCGCCTTACGGCGAAATTCGAAACTGTCGCAGATGTACCGGGGGCAATCGTCGCATGGTTTCAAATGGGAGATGGGCCTAGGCCCCGGGGCCCTCGGCCTGCACTTCAGTCGAGTGATGCAGCGGCGCTCGAGACGAGCGGGTGTTCAGCCACTCGACGTCGACGTCGCCGCAACCGTTTTTCAATCTCACATTACGAGTCTCCATACTCTCAACGGCGCATAATGGATTTCAAACAAGTATCCATATGACATAACCCAAGTATGTATTGAAAATCTCTGTAAATTAACTGTACTGAACCGACTTCGCAATCCGACTCGCCGTCCATATGGCTTGATTGTGCGGCGCACACAGGCGCCGGATAATTAAGGGAGCCAGACATGGCGGCGATGGCGGTTGGGCACAATCATGGTTTCGTAGATTCTACGGAGCTATGAGGAGCTAAGCCGCTATCCATGCCAATTCGGCGACGTGTGTGCCAAAGGAGGTGCCTGTAGCACCCGATCAGACTGTAAGTTAATTACGAATTGGCCCTAGGCTCGTCTGATTATTATTTAGGCTGGCGATCTGACCCAAATTCGAAGAGCCAAGATAACCCGGAAGACGACTGCCACAGTCCTGACATAAGGATTGAGACGGACGTGTCTCTGTTGGAGATCGCGTAGTGTCCTCCAAGAGGCAAAGACCCGCCTTAGAGTGAGAAGGCCACTTTAATAATAATATATAATAAGAGGGAATAATTTTAAAATATTAAATAATAATTAATTGAACGGCAAACAACTTATTGTTGTTATTAAATTATTGTTTTCTTTCTAATCTAACTGCCAATTATTATTTTTTTACGATTTACAATTACATTTTTTATATATTTATTTGACTACGATGAATAGATGGCATAACAGAAAGATTCCAGAGTGCCATTCGCCCATATAAATATTTTTCAACGATTTTAAAGATGCAAGGGGAATGATTCTTTCACACAAATATTCCCCCCAGTGTCAAATCACGACACTGATTAATTTTAATATTATTTCAGTTAGATTTAAATTTATTTTATAATTATTTATTCTGCCTATCCGACTATTAACTTAGTTCAATCGCTGTAAACTTACATTATCGAAATAATGCCATAACATTAAATTATTGTTATTGTTTACATAAAAACTATATTTTTAATACGCTCAACGTGTCAACAACACACAACACATAACCTTAAAGGATCAAAACAAGTACATACCAACATAAAAATGTAGCTTCGATATTTGGAATAATTTTTCGCATCTATTCGCATTTTCGCAAATATTTTTTAAAAACACAATCCGTATCTGTGTGTATCATATGTATATTTTACGTGGTTTTTGTATATCAGGTATATTTTCTTCGTATACTGAATTTAGCTTATAAGCCACAACCTCATGCATATGCAAATGGAATTCGGATTCACGTGAATAATTATGCAACCTGCATTTATTTATGTTGCGTTGACTGCGACCAGCTAGATCCCATTAAACGAAATTGAAGGGTTGAATTCAGCGAAACACCATATACCCAAGTGCACTCAACATTTAACTTTTCAAGCGAAGAGTATGCAATTTTATTGCAGTATAATTGAACATAAATAAATAAAAATAACACGAATTTATTAAAAATAATTATTAATTATAAAATATATTTATTTAACGGGGTTTGTGAGGTCGATAGTAACTACACAACAACAATGGAAGGTGTCACAGCCCACCGAGGTGAGATACACTGATACAAGTGCGCAGCTCATTATTGAAGGGTGCTCGCTGTCGAAGGAGAGCTGACGAGGGTAACGCCATTTGCGGGAAGACGACTTGAAAAATCTCATAAACCGAGAACTAGTCGACCATATTCTTTGACCCCAGATGACACTTGCAATTTCAAACGTGTCACGCGATGATACAATGTCTGTCATGGGATATGGGATATGCATGAGCTCGGCGTGTCAACTAATGAAACTAGAACAGACTTCGCCAATGGTCGTCCACTGCAGAAAGTCTTCAAAGAATTATCATTTTCAAATGACATATAAGCGCACTGACGCGTGTTTAGTACCACTGCCAAATCGAACGATTTTATACAAAAGCAGAGAACCAATATTTAGGCTTGATAAAAAAATTGTATTAGTAGCTATTTTGGATTTCTACTCTATCGTAGACTGACGAAAACTATTTTAATATAAATCCTACATGTCACATACTTTTGGTATTTGTCTAAAAAAAAAATAACAAATATATTCGCTGCCGTTGCCACGCGCGATGTTTTTTTCAATCGCATTTCAGTGCGAGTGAAACGTACGAGTGACACGTGCTGCGAGAGCTCAGTCGCGAAGAGCATTTTGTCATTTACGTGTCCTATTGATTAATTCAAAATCTAAAATATGGACTAAATTATGAAGCATATTCACGAATAACTATTTTTATTCTTAGAATAATCCATTTTTAAATAATAGTCAAGATATTAATCACGAATTACCCCCTACAGAATTACCACTAAAGATTTTAAAATGTGAATCATAACACTGTTCCCCTTTTCCACGTGACACCTCTGACTTGACCCAAGAGCTAGTATTTAAAAAAATAAAAATTTTGCCAAGATTTGCTATCACTGACATAGTGCAATACAGTGGACCCTCCAATTACACTATCCCGAATTACACGCTGAGTTGAAATATTCGCCGCCAACCCCCAACTTGTACGGTCGCATTCACGCCGTTGCATTGCGACGAATGCATACAAGGCCGACTATTCATTTTACACGAGTTCGGCTGCACACACACAGAGCCGGGCGGCCGTTTGTGCGGTGCATACAGTCAAACGTTGGCTAGCGTGTATTCGACACGTGCCAAGCTTCACCCCCAATAACACTATACCAACTTACACGGTCCCGATTTTAGTGTTAGTGGGGGGTTAGCTGTACATATTTAATGATGAAAAATACATTGGAACATGCAGGAAAGCCCACGGGAAAAAATCTTTAAATTTTTTAATATTATGAGATTTTTTTGCATTTTTTCATATACCGCATAGAAAAAAAATCACACGAAAAAAAGCGACCAGAAAAACAGGTTTGATTGTACAAAGATATTTTTTGCCCCCGGTAGACCGACCGCCAAATTCTTGCGGCACAAAGATATTTTTTGCCGTGGGTAGTCCGACCTCCAAATTCTTGCGGCACGTGTCACTAGTATACGTTTCACTCGCACTTGGCACATCATTCCAAATGCGAGCGAAATACAAAAATTGTGCCCGTGGCTACAGAAGCGAATATTATTGTTATTATTTTATTTCACAAGTATCAATGATTATTTTAACATTTATTCTTTCGACTTTTTTAGACAAATACCGAAAGTTCGTATAACTAAGATGCTAAGTATGTGATGAGAATTTCTCAAGACCAAGCCGAACATTCTTGATGATCTCATACACACGTCCGATACTTGTAGACTAAATTTTAACTTGAAATCAACCAAAACAACCAGATCTTTAACAGATCTGTTTAAAAAGAGTCACTTGTGGGTCCCAAATATACCCCATCGGCACGGTAAGGTTAAAAGACTGTAATGGGATTTTTGCTCGTATGTTCATTTTTATCAACTCAAATAGTAAATGGTTACAATAACCTTTTTATTAATTTATTTTTACTCGAAAATAAGATGTCCCACATAAATCAAACCCAACAAATCCAGGAGAAAAGCCAGTTGATATAGCACAAATTAAAAGTATTCAAATATTTATGACGAATCTTTACATATTCACTTTAGTGAATATGTAAAGATTTTTTCATTTCTAAATCTTTAGATTTGGAAATGAAAATCCGCTCTCCCTTTCCAATTGACGCCATTGACGTAACCCACGAGCTAATATTAATATTAAAAAAAAACGATAAATAAAAATTTGATCAACTTCTCAAAAAGGTTTTCTATCACTGATATTATAAATTATATATTTTTTCATATTATAAGATTTTTTGCGTTTAATCGTATACCGCATAAAAAAATCGCACGAAAAAAAAGAGCGCAGAAAAACAGGTTTGACAGTACAAAGATATGTTTAAGCCTGGTACACTATTAACATTGCGCAACATAAATAGTAATAAATCTAGCAATGTTTTAAATTGGCTCTTAATTCAATAAAAATATAACTTCCTCGACAAAGCTTTAATACGATACCATTGAAAGATAAACTCGGAAGTTTATCGCTATCTAAGCACAAAAGATCGGAGTAGAGAATTTTTGTCCGGGCATTGTTGTCCGAAATACATTCATTATCCTGTTTAGCCAAGAAAATAATCTTTCGTCTGCAGGCCTTGTTGCCACATTAATGTCAAAATATAGAATTTCCTTTCAAGTTAAAAGCTTTCAAATAATAATAACAACGAAAAATCAGTGATGATATTCGACGTTATACGATATACCACGTTTTTTTATGAACGATTTAAATATAAAATATGTCGAGTCAAATTTTTAATCCCTCTTAATTATGGTAAAATTTTGTGCAAACACGAAAAATTTCGTTAAGTAATTGAGTTAGCGTCTCCATTCTTGCACGCTCCCAAAAGACGTTTGCCGCTCGATTTTGGAGTTAACCCTGTTAGTGCCGAGCCCACTCTGTGTGCCGCCAAACACGACTAATTATATGCGGAGGAGAGTGGAGCCGAGTGGAGCAGAATGGGGCCGGAGCAAACTGCAACAAGTGAAGAGCCAGGCCTCCCGCTCTATTCGCCGCCGCCCCTTCTCTGCGGAAATTGCATTAGAAGCAAGTGGTGCAATTTTCCGACCATGCATTTATATTCACTTTGAACATATTACACTGAACCGTAATTTTATTAGCGAATTCCATTTCTTTTACTGTATAACCAGAAATATACATTATGCGCCGTCCATTATGGTCAGATTGTGCGGCGCACACAGGCGCCATAAAATAAGGGGCGCCTTTGATTAATTAGTTTTTAAATGAAGGCGGCCGTAAAAATATTAAGTGTCATTTTGTGTAAGTCTAAATACTGTCTTATCCACGTGACAGCTCGGCTCCCGGGCTTGTGCTTGGCGACCTGACCCTTATTCGAAGAGCCAAGATAACGTTGAGAACGTCCGTCACAGTCATGACATCATGGTTGAGACGGAGGTGTCCTCCAGGTGGCAAAGACCCGCCTCGAGGTTAATAGGCCACTTAAATAAGTCAGTCAAGATATGTGAATTCCACGGCCTCCAAGCTGTACTTTTCAACTCGCAGGTGTTCAAGGTTTGTCATTGGGATATGGGCATGTATTTTATCTTGGTTTCGTAGTCGTCAGTATCATGCCAATTTTCACTCTCGTTATGCTGGAATGCATCCTTGAAAGCCATCCAAGATCCGGCCACAATGTCTGGAAAAGCTGCACCGATCTATTAAACATTAAACCCTTCTATAACGCTCTCTACTATACCGTGGTTTTCTGCTACAACGTGTTTTACAGTCCCTCTTATTGCGCCCGCCTCAGGATTAATAGGCCACTTAAATAATAGGCCGCGTTTGTTACTACCGATACCGTTTCTTTAGTAGCAAAAAAATAAATATATCAGAACTCTTAAGCTATTCATAATTTAATTTGTTACGAAAATTAAGAGAATTTTTAACAATATTAAAATTAAAAAAATCATAAATCATGTCCATTTTATTAAAACTCTTTTTAAGTTATACGAAGATATTCATAACATTTTAACCGAAATTAGGTTTTAATACATTTTATATTATCTGACTTATACAAAGTATTTTTGGGAATGTTTGGAGCTTTAGACATTAGACGTTGTTGAATTAATATAGCGGTACCGAATGAACATTGCCCAGGAGTTGCTAAATTAAGACAACGACGGTCCAGAATTCCTCAAACATGTGATATAAAATTATTAAAATTTGGATGAATTGGAAAGACGTCGAAACTATGGCACAATCGGGAGCACGCGGTCCATATGGTCAGACTGTGCGGCGCACGTAGGCGCCGGAAAATAAGGGGCGCCAAGAGAAAAAAATAGTAATACGAAATAATATTTTATTTCAGTTAATGCGGAATCTAAAAATCGAATGAAAATGAATGTCTTGTCTTAAATAAGATTAAATTTAAATGGAAGATGGTGTCGAATTTATACAGAAAAAATGCTAAAAAAATATCCCGAAAAGTCACTAAACAAATTTTAATGGACACCAAAATGCTTGTTATGGCCTTGTTATGGTGGCAGTAGTGTAGCACACAAAATGGCGATTTAGGAATTCTTTTATTTCGAATAATAAGCATTTTAATGGCGAGTTTAATTGAATGTGCTTAGATTTAATGCAAAGCAATATTCATTAGCCTTTTTGGCATCATTAAGAATGTGTTATTGGATTAATTCATCGACTCGTTCTATGACGAAGTTTGTAAAACAATTTTGATACCATCGGACTAGATATCGATAGGCATTTACCTGTGTCACTTTTCCATAAACTAGAATATATATATTTATATTGAAGGTTGTGATCTGCTAAAGACAAAGCAGTTATAAACTAAATTCTGCGTTTGACATGTTTCAAAATAATCGAAAAGAAAAAAATGTATTGTTATTATTCGCTACAATCTTTAGTTAACGAAATTATTATACAAATATAATATAAAAGGGGTTATTAACTCGTTCTAAATATTAATCGGAATTTCGATATTATTTTGTTAATAAAATATTACAATTCCACGTCAATCAAACTCCGTCATTGGTCCGCCAAATTCCCAAGACGGCGAGTTGAGTAAATTCCAAACTCTATTCAGTATTTTTTCGCAAGAATTGACACATTTTCTGTGTCGAAAATACCTTTTCTTTATATCCGGCTTATTGAATATTGCCTTTTTCCCAAACTACGAATTATTATAAAAACGTATTTGTCCTCTATTCATCGGCCGCGGGACAGGGAAGCTGAGGAGAATATTTTCCAGAGAGTTACGGCTAGTGATTCTACTCTGGAACATTCCTAAATAAAAAGACTGTGGAATAAATTTGATGAAAAAATCAAATTAAAATAAAATCATAATGTTAGATATATATTTTACTGGGACCGAAAAGTCATCAATATTTCTTTGATGAGCTCATTCACAGTTAGTTTATGTCGAAACAAACACGTACATTTTATTATTACGTTTAATCTATGGTTGTAAATACACTTACGTCATTGTATGCCATTTTTGTTCGATCAAGGAATGAAGACAAACGAAGCAGTGAAAAAAATTACCGATACTTGCGGGGATATTTTGAAACTAAACGAGTGTCATCGGTGATTTAAAAAGTTTAAAAATGGAAATAGGAATCTAAAAAATGTCGCATGAAAAGGACGACCCCAAAAATTAAATTATGATATCCTGAAGACGATGGTGGATTCAGATCCTCGTCAAACAATTGAGGAATTATCATTGAAGCCTGACTGAACATGGTTTACAGTTCAGGATCATCTTCGCCGAATAGAAAAAGTGTACAGGATACGAATTTGGGTTCCTAATGAGATAATGGAGACGGCGCTCGATCAATTGCGTACTAACTTCGCGTCTCTTTTGTCTCGGTATGAAGCCGATCCGTTTTTATAGCGAATTGTAACTGGAGATGAGATGTGGGTATTTTACAAAAATCCTGTACGAAAAAAACAATGAATTTACAGTGCATTGTGAAAAACTCGAGCGAATAAAATAAGAGGTAAAAAAATAATAATGTTGGAGAAGTGAAAACGCACTTGGAAAAGTTTTTCGATGAAAAATTGAAGGACTTTTTTAAAAAAGGAATCGAACAATTACCCTGGATTGTAAATTATCGTTATTTAGCATTTAAGATTTTTTAATAAAATAAATGTTTTTGCTAGGAAAATATAATTTTGATTACTTTTCGGTCTCCCTAATATGTTTTGCGTAAAATCATTGACGAGACTTAACTCAAAATCCTAGTGAATAATTAGATTAGAAATGTGATCGAACTGGTTTAATTAAAACGATTTTTGACTTAGGCTGGATTATCGAGCTCAAAGGTTCTAACTCTTCGATCTAGAAATAATTAGTTTGACATTTTCTGTTGATTTCCTGTTTTCCCTTCCGCAAACAAATAAAATATATTTCGGTACGGCTGAAAAATTTAATTTAATTAGTTTCAAAGTATTCGAATTGTGTTTGTGTGCGAGCGAGCAACGAACGCTGTGAATATTTTTTTCAGCTCAGCAAAAGTTCCGACTTCAGACGTACAAACTGAAAAGTAAAACATGCGATGAACCCCAAGATTACTTGTAATTATTTATTAAATTGTAAAACTTTGAGTCCCTCGGCACGTTTCAAGCTTAACCCTTCACAACTATTTTATTTAACATGTTTAATTCAAAAATTGGTAGGGAAAAAAATACTTTTTTCATAAAAAAATAATAACGATTTCAATAGAATAAAGCTACTCATTTTGATTTTCTATTAAAGTGAAAAGCACACATCAACTTCCGATACGTTACTCTGACAAAAGCTAACAACTCTACCCGAACAAAGGAAATAAAGTTTTACAAAACAATGGAATCCTATCTTCTAATTAAAAAAAAGCTTTTGAATGCTTTCAGCACAATTCAGCAAATTTCAACCGGGAAAGTTTCTTCAGTAGCCAGCATATAAATTCATTAGGATGAATATAATGAATGTCTGATTATTCGGGTAAAATCAAATATAAAAAAAAACATATATTTCCCAAACGTCGTAGGCTTACAATACACCTTATGTGGTATTTAGCAGGGGTCAAATTTGGGACCTTCGTTAATTATTTTATTTATAAATGATATTCATCTGATCCTCAATTACAAATTCTCACTTTATTTTTTATTTTCACCGAAGATGCCCTTTCGCTGCAGTTGGAAATTGATTTTTTGCATTATTGGGCAATATTAAATGACGACAATGACATTTTCTAGACCAAAGAATCCCATCATCTTTAATTACAGACATAGAAACGTAATTCTTTCTAAGCAGATCTGTTTTAGTCGTTTCAGTATTTCAGTCAAGTTTCAGTATGATAAGGAATACAGGTTTTTCACTCCAAATTCACCCTTTTCATTTCAAATTAACCTTTTACAAATCAAATGAACCATTTAGAATTTCAAATTAACTCCAATTCAATAGACATTTATAGGAAAAAAGTTTAATTTGATATGCAAAAGGGTTCATTTGAAATGCAAAATGGTTAATTTGAAGTGAAAAACCTGTACCTCTGAAAACATATTCAATAGCAAAAGCTCTGAAATGTTAACCTAGCCGATCCTATTTGGGACCCCAAGTTTTTTTAGTAGTAAAAATAAATTAATAATAAGGTTATTGTGACCATTTACTATTTTAGTTGATAAAAATGCACATTCTGAGAAAAAATCCCATTACAGTCACTTAACCTAGCCGTGCCGATAAGGTGTATTTGAGACCACAAGTGACTCTTTCTAAGCAGATCTGTTAAATAGCTGTGTATTTTGGTTGATTTCAAGTTAAAATTTAGTCTACAAGTATCAGACGTGTGTATGAGATAATCAAGAATGTTGAGCTTGGTCTTGAGAAATTCTCATCACATACTTAGCGCCTTAGTTATACGAGTGCTACACCATACATTGGTTCTGAACATGCTCGAATCAGGTTCCATTATATGGGGGCCTTATGACGCATAAAATTCCCTTAGATTAGAGAAAATACAGAAGAAAATTCTTAGATATACATGAGGGAGTTTGGATTCTACCCAAGTTTTTACCCCGGCACATGGGTACAGGGCTGCCTGGGGTAACCTTCGAGAAAAGGAGATCGATCGACTTGACAAAGTACTTCTCCAAGCTGTTGGTTGGCGGAGTACATAACCCCTCTTGTACTAACCAGAGCTATTACTCTGCCCAACCACTTGACCGACTTTTGGTAGATATGAGATTTTATAATTCTTTCCTTTATTGGTATATATGTTATTTTTTTCATGTTAATATTATATTTTTATGCGTGATTGGCTACCTGGGTTATTCCAATTATGCCAATCACACGAAATAAATAAATAATAATTTAAAACATTTTACAGAGATCTATTGCTACAAATATAGACTGATAGCGAAAGTCCCTTATTGAGAACACCTGGCCTAGATTCAGTCAGTGCCTTATCACCAGCGGACTGCGATATCGTGTTGGACTCCCCCCACATATCGATTTACGTTTGGTGCTAACTTTTCCGTGTACTAATCACGTGTTATTTCGTGCCAACATCGATACATCAGTATTTAGCGGTGATAGCTAAACACGTGCATACTCTAAAAATATATCACGAGGAAAAATGGAATAAATTAATGTAGGGAACATTATTGGAATTCCCGAGATGAGCGAGTGTTCCTATCTCTCGAAACTGAGACAAGTGAAAGATGATCTTTTCGCTGTTGAATCTGGAATCCTCAGAGTGAAGTACATACTACACGTATCACGCAATACGTGTACAGTATAACTTGTGTGTATTATAATACAGGCTATGTCCATTTTCTTATAGCGAATCTTAGTGTTATTGGAAAAATTTTCCATTCCCCGGGCAGTCAGCGTCTTTTGTGATGTAAATTTCGAGTCGATCTTTCGCCGTTCGATGTTTCCTAGACCGATACAAATAAAATGAATATTTCGAATACAATTTTTCGACCTAATCAACTGTTTGATATGCTAATTTACCGCGTATATTTTTTTGCTCGTTATATTCAAGTTTCTGCATAAAATTATACTAATTTAAGAACAAATATTGATCATCAGTATAATCATTAGTATTTCTCCTTTTGCACGGTTCTTAAATAACGTGGCTTACGTGGACCATAAATAAATAATTAAAACGAATAAAAACACGTATTTTTGAACCCCAGATATACGATGTAGATAATTTTGGCCAGAATGTATAAAGTCCAAAAATGTATCTGTAAATAATGGCCCATACAGTTGGCGGAGAAGTGTTCTAAACATTTTAAATTGGTATATGAAGGAAAAAATACTAGATATTATGTCAGATCTGGGATTTCCAAAGAGGTTCAGGTTAATCCCCTGGGGTCTATAGAAGTTTGAAAAGGATCTATATATTATTCCAGGGGTAGATGATATTTTATTTAGTTTTTAAGGAATGACTCTCTTGTAATATTAGCGAAAAATATAATAATATATGTCAAAAATCATGGCTAAAAACCGCGAAACGAATAATGTTTTTATATCTAATCAAAAACTGAAGGAAATCATTACCAAAAACAATTTCCACTAAAAATATTGTCCCCATGTTATTAATAGAGATATCTTGAAGCAGCGAACGTGTTAAATGTAGACTTGCCTCGAAGAGTCTTAATTTTTGGGGCCTTTTTGGTCTTTTCTAAAAATGGCTTAAGCCATATTTAGAAATAGTCTAGAGTGGGAAATCCAATCGCGGGATCCTGGACATTTTTCGATATTTACGAATCACGGAACAGATTTTTTTATAAATCACAATCCATTGGTATGTGTAGAAAATCTTTATGTTAGTGACGTCTATTTGTATGTTTACTATTTCTAAAAGTTTTTTATAAAAAAATCTAGCTCAATCCACAGAATCGTACTCTGATGCCTCAGAAGAAAATTTTCAATTCACTGATATAAAAAACAGATTAAAAACCTAATGGAGATTTCAGACTGTTTGACGAAAGATAAGAAATAAGAAGATATCATTTTTAAAAAAGTATTTTAAAATGAAGCTCAATTTGAAACACATTGTGAGACGAGTTCTTAAAAACTACTCAAGTAATTTTTAAGAACACTATCTATTCATTTTATATGTGCTTCTTGACATTTTTGTACCGACGTCATTAAATCTTTGTGCAAGGAGAATAGTGTAGCTTATAATATAGCGATGGGGTTCATTTGGGAGCCAGGATTTTGATTTTTTCGAATAACTTTTTTAATATAAATTCTATATAATAAATATTAATATACTTAGAATAATCCATTTTATTAAAATGTCAAGATAATGATGAAGATGCTATCAATATCTTGACTTGAAATGGCCGCGGTAACGGATCTGTTAAATGAAATACAATACAGAAAGTATCTGTTCATATGGAAGCGCTAAAATGCACAGTGGGCGGAATAAGAATTTTACTGACAAAAATCCTGTTTACGAAAATTCGATTTTAGAAAAAAATGGCAAATAATAGATAAATAATTGAAGTTTAACCACTTCTGTGGTCAATCTCTTGGAAAAAAGTGAGTAATTGTTCTCGAAAGATCAAATTACGACACGTGTCACTCAACGCGCGCGATGCGTTCTCTAGATTGGTGGGGCAATTCACTATAAAAAGTTTCGTGTACGATGTGCCCGAATCCAGTTCGGGCAAATCACCGTGTCAGCAAAATACCTACCCGAGTTGTATTCGGGAAAATCACACAAGGGGTTAATATGTGATTTTTTTATATTAATTTAATTTATATGTTAATATAAGGGTCTAAAGTTTAGCATTATCAAATAAGTTCAACTAAAATATTATCGTAGTATCAAATTCACTCGAGTAAAACTTTACAGTTTTCAATTGCATACCATAATAAAAGGTATATCATTTATTTTTAAAAAATCGAAATAGTTATAATATTTTTCATTTTTGAAAAAACATTGTGCACATATTTGATTATCCAATATTCTAAATTGGGCTGGATTTTAATTTATTTAGATTTAAATGTCATCAAGATTTACCCGGGTAAAAGTAATTAGGCCAATTCAGAGTAAATATATTCATTATTAACGCCACTATAAAAAATCTTTGAGTAATTGCATTTTTAATCACGCTAGGACAAAAAAGCGAGCGACATATTAACACATCATCAAATTCAATTTAGTATATATTTACGACTTTTAATTACATATTAATGTTTTGATGACGAATTTTGAAATATTTTTTTAAGCATTTTTTAGAAATATATTTCTAAATTTTATTATTTGATATAAAGTACGTATATATCTTCACTTTGATTTATTCCAAATTTCATAATTTCAGCTTAAATATAAAATAAGTTACAGATATTTTCCACATTCTTAGCCAAGGGTGAGTAAAAAAGTCTGACTAAAAATGTAAAAAAATATACCAAATCAAGCCAAGTCAGTCAAGACATTATTATATAATACTAAAAAATCATCCCAATAAACTGGCATCACAGCCCACAAAGTACGAAGAGGCAGTAGAAAAGGATCAGAACATTTGATATCATAAGAAAGGCTGTATATGGCCCTCGACTTGAAGATTAGATCACTGGATCCTATATTATTATAAAAGCAACTTTTACAGTTTTACAGATTGTGCTATTGAATTGGGATTTAAAAAAAACTATATTTGGCAGGAGAATTCATGATTCGGCCCACTGTGCAACGTCACGTGAGATTGATCATACGAAACCACCTCAGTTTAAAACAGGGCTACCTACATTTTGACTATTTATAAAACTTGAATTTTAATGATTCCTAGGGTCCCATGGTTTAAGTGTGCTTTCCAAATTTATAAACAGTAATCTAAGATTAGCATTTTTGATTCAATTGGTGACCAGTTTCAAGCCGACTTCCGGAAAATTCGATTATTCGTGCGGATTATCTTCTGCAGATAGGACAGGGCAGCGCGTGCACTCCAACAATTAACCCTTATCGGGCCGGAGAGCGATCCAAACATTCGTGACAACTCTATCCGTCATTGTCCTGCTGCACCGTCGAATCGGTCGATAAACCCTTGAGTTTTACCGCGAAAATATAAATTGCAGAACCCCGCTGCTCCCTATCTGCGGTGTTCTACTCTAATGTTTCCGAGTTAAATTTGGAAACTCAATCAAAGAATTTTCCGTCCAATTTTCTCCCCGAGCGTTAAACGACGTCGAACATTCAATCAATGCATTCCGTGTGGCGTTGTTCAGCTCGGCTCGATGATAATATTTCAGATATATTTTACGACGTTACCTAACATAATGAAGTATCTCGATGATACGGAAATTTAATTTGGAATTTTGGCGAAACTGGGAACATTTCCCGCCGCCGAGGTATTGGCATAATTATGTTCATCTTTATTCCAGCTGCTGATAAATAATTAAACATTTACATCGTACAAAACGGTTTCACAATCGACCGTCTGTTTCAGCGGTCGTCAAACTTTAGAACCTCGCGGACCCCCAAAAGGTTTTTTTTAATATTGAATACATTTAGAAGAAAGCGTTCAAAGAATACATAAAATGTACCAAGTTTTAATATGTATTATTCATCACCATCATCATTTACCACCCACAAGGCTCTCATTCGCTTAGGGCATGGGCCTTACTTGACTCTTGGATGGCAGTCGAGGCCAAAGGAACCTGAGTCTCACACGTGATGTGAAGGCTCCCCTTTCGTGTCCATACCGCGGGGACCTATGGTATGCGGTTTTTATTTTTATTGCGGTTTTTAACAAAGAGTTTCCCACACTTGGCCATTGCTGACATTGGACGTGTATCCTCTAACCTGTTGGTAGTAGATTTTACCCTCCCGACTGTGTCCAGGCAAGGGGAAGGGGATTTGCCTTGGTATTCATTTTCCTCTTCTCTAAGGCGTTGTATGTTTATAACAAGTCTCAAGTAGCAAGTCGCAAGTGATTAATAACCTTGCCGCGCAATAGCAATCCTTTCATTATGGGAAAGACCTCCCCAATACAGGTTTTCCACTTCAAATTTACCCTTTTACATTTCAAATTAACCTTTTGCAAATCGAATTAACCATTTTGCATTTCAAATTAATCCTAATTCAATAGACATTTAAAGAAAAAAGTTTAATTTGAAATGCAAAAGGGTGAATTTGAAGTGAAAAATCTGTATTTCTTACCATACTGATAAATATGAACCTAGCTGTTCCTATTTGGGACCCCAAGTTTTTGATTTTTCTCGAATAACTCTTTTATTATAAATCCTACATATCCCAAACTTTTTGTATCTGTCTAAAAAAGTCTAAAGAATAAATATAAATAATTATTGGCCATTATTGTACGCAATTGCGAAAAAAAACAACAATATTCTCTGCAGTTGCCATGAGAGCGATGCTTATTTTTCGCTCCGTACCGGATACGAACAAGAATACTTCTCAAGTAGACCCCATCGGCACGATGGGGTCTATTTGAGAACCCCATGGGGTTAAAAATGAAAATAATCTTCACATATTCTCTACAGACCGCCGTAATTTCATCGCGGACCACCACTTTGGCGACCGCTGGTTTATTTGGCACCTCAACATCCTCAATATCTTATATCCCCCCCCCTCTCCATCCGAGAAGATTTATTTTTACATCATAATAGATACACGTACATATATAAAAGAAACTGAATTATCTAAGAAAATCGGACAGCCTTAACGGTTAGAATATTGGCTTATTTCCAATTCCGTTCTAATCTCGGAAATAATATTTGCATTCGGAAAAACAACCCCGGGATTACCTATACATATATGTATATTACGAGGTCGAACATTACCCTCGAGATTTATTGCCGAAAAGCAATAGAAAATATAATAATAATAATAGACAAAATCCACTAAACATAAAATTAATGTCATATTGGTGCTAAACATCATTAATTTTATGATGACATTAAAATTATGTCCAAGTCCGACGATGTATCGTTTTTAAAACATCTCATTAAATTTATGTTTGCCGTATTTTATGAGAGCGTTAGTTGTGTCCATAAACATAACGATAAGTCATAAAGTACTAGAATATTTTATAGTTCATAAAAAAAATACTAATAATAATAGTGCAATGAAAAAAAAATGTTAAAAAATACAAGCTATCAATAATAAATTATACAAGACACACGAGCTTGTTTTTCAGCTGATACAATATTTGATATTCTATTTTAAGTGCTTTCAGAATTTTATTTAGTCGTCGTCATACCACGAATTATAATCTTATTTGTGTAACATATTGTATTATATGAAAAATATATATATTAATATAAGAATTTCTACGAAAATTATTATGCATAGGATTAGTATTTCTAGTAAAAATAATAAGTGGTAAATATAATTATTTCTCAACAATTTGGCATTTATGTAAACATAACTTAAGAAACCATACATGGCTTCGTACCAATAAAATGGTGAAAGGTAGTCGCAAAACATTTATTTTTATTTACTTTCGACATACTTTATTTGTTTTTGACTTTGGTACCGGTTCTTTGATTTTGAAAGCATATTTTATAAGACATTAAAAATCCCAATATCAAAAAGATATCGATACAGCCAGCCCATCTATAACGAAGAAACACGGACTACGTTATAGAAAACCCGTGTTATAGAAGCCAAGGCTTGGGAAAAGTTCCCAAAATTTGGGAAAGGGAATATTTTATTTTGTAAATTGAACGAAATCAATACATTAATCATTTTAAATGGTCTTGTTCAACGTCTATGTCATGTATTATTTATTAACAAAACGGCATTGACCCTATTTTTTATTTCTCGTATTATATTACATATTTACGAAATATGTCAATATATCAAACATTTTCTGTTTGCATATATTTTGTTGTCTACCAAACCGCATCGACCTTGATTTCTCGTGGTAATTCATTACATACATATTTACGAAATATGTACTTAATATGTACTTAAAAGAATACATTTTAGGAGAGTGCGCAATAAGAGGGACTGTAGAACTCGTTATAGCAGAAAACCACGGTATAGCAGGGAGCGTTATAGGAGGGTTTAATGTATAATAGATCGGTGCAGCTTTTGCAGACATTGTGGGCAGATCTTGGGTGGATCTTAAGGCATGCCAGCAAATAACAAGAGTGACAATTGGCATGGGACTGACGACTACGAAACCAAGACAAAATACATGCCCATATCCCAATGACAAATCCTTGAACCGTCGAAGAATTCACATATCTCTACTGACTTATTTAAGTGGCCTAATAACCTCGAGGCGGGTCCACCTGGAGGACACCTCCGTCTTAACCATGATGTCATGACTGTGACGGACGTTCTCCAAGTTATCTTGGCTCTTCGAATATGGGTCAGATCATTAGCCATAAGCCCGGGAGCCGAGCTGTCACGCGTGGATTGTAACAATAATAATCAGACGAGGTTAGAGATAATTGGTATTTAATTTACGTTCTGATCGGGTGCTACGGGCACCTCCAGTAACCATGATTGTGACCAACCACTATTGGTTACCCCAACCGCGTTGGGCTTTGACAAAACAAGATAAGCGATAACTGGATATTCTCGAAAAGAGGATTTTAAGATGTACATTTGAAGCCGCATTCGACGTTGGGGAATGGTGTATCCGAAGTAACGAGGAGCTGTACCGACTATACAAGGATATATCGGTTACAGCTGTCGTCAGAATGGTCAAATTACGATGAGCCGATCACGTGTAAAGGATGCGGAGCAGTCAGTCGCCGAAAAGGCTTATGGTTAAGAAGCCTTCCGGAGGAAAGAAAGACCGAGGCTAAAGTGGTTGGACTGTGGACAGAGGGATACTGCATCTTTAAAACTTACTGTAAGATGGAGCGACGTGGCGGAGAAGGGTGTGTAGCCCTATTGAGTCCTGGGCATGAGGCCAGGACTCAATAAGGCTGATGTGCCTATGATGATGACTGTATAATAGAACCGAGCGCCATAATGAAATTTGCATTGCATGGTTTCAATATTGGAAAATGCGGTGGCACAAGTGTATTATATCTGATAGGGATACTATAAAGGGGACAAAATTAATATTGAAGAACTTTTTAAAAAAACGAAAATCCACATTTACATTTTTTTTTATCAAATTAAAAAAAAAATCTTTTCACCCTATACAGACTTCTGCCATATGAAGAGTGTGAGAGTGAGATGTAGCCATTTCGTGGTTCTCTTGGGAGTATTGTACGGTGGTTTTTCCATTGTCCAATGAAACGCAGTAGTTTTTTATGCGCTTAAATTTGTTTTGACCTAAATCACTTGTTTCCATGGTAGAATAATGCAATATCTGTTGATGCATTTCCCTGCACAGAACTGCCACGTTTTATGGTCGTTTCCGAGGTATACGTTGCTGAAATAACCTGAAGTTTTATAATACTCCGGCAAGCGGTGACTGCACCTAATATAGGTTTATTATTTCAATAATAGCGTCTCCAAATCGGCTTATCGTTAAGCCCCCCCTGTACGCTCCATAGAAATGTCGGAGTGCGGGGCTGAACTTTCGGTCGGGCTGTTTCTCGAAATTATTATTGAATAGCCAGCAGCGAGTCTCAACAGGTCTCCCCTTCGACTTCAATCAGCTCCTATTTACCCATCCGTCGCCATGAATACATGTCGAAAAGCTTTTTCCAGCTCGTTACGTCATTATCCTGACATGCTTTGTATGACGCCGTGTCATGTAACGCATGTCTGACATGTCGTGTCGGCTGATTGGGTCCTATGTAATTATCGTATAACTCCAATTGAGATATTATTCCCGAAATTATCAGATTGTTTACAGTGTGTTTGGTTGTGTGCGTCTCTGATTCAACAGATAACACAATAGCTCTTCGGCTTTAAATCCTCGATTGCGAGGAGCTTCGAAATATCTTTCGCTTTCTCGTACTACTATTATTTAAGCAAATAAACGAATGCTAACATCTAACAAAGGAGTTCAAAAACATTTTCCGATACAATTTAATATATTTCTGAAAATTTAACTGAACTTAATTTTTTTTACTACATACTAATACTTACAGCCCCCTATAACGCTTCCTCTGAATCATTTTTTTCTACAAAATGCTAATATATTCAGGATCAAATTACATATGTGAATACAGTCAGCCCTCCTATAACGAAGAAATCGGGACAACGTTATAGAAACCCGCGCTATAGAAATTAGAATCACTCTTACAAAATTTGGTAAGACAAAGCTTTTATTTTTTTTTGTAAATTTAACGAAATCAATGCCTCAATCATTTTTCAATGTCAATGTCAGGTGTTATTTTTTATTGTCAACCAAATGGCATTGGTCTTTTTTTTATTTCGCACGACAGGTATATAGGAGAAGCAATGCGCAAATTTATGGATCATTATCGTTATCATCATTTGCTAGCCACGAGTCAATCACTCGCTGAGTATTTGGGTTTTACCAGACTCTCGAATTATAGTCGAAGGCAATTATATTATTTAACTAGCCAAAATACATAATTAATTAGGTTTTTTTAACGAAATCAATATATCAAACATTTTTTCCATTTGCAAATTTAATAATAAATAGCAAATAAAAATATTAAATATAATTTGACCTTGAAAAAATACGTTCTAGGAGGGAGTGGTATACGAGGGACTGTCGAACTTGTTATAGAAAACTGCAGTATAGCAGGGAGCTATAAGAGAGTTTCCTGTTTTAAAAGTACCGAGAATAAAATAATTATTTTTATTTTCGGTTTCCTTAGTTTTATTGTTTTAATCTTAAATTTAATTTTATTTTAAAGAATAAAAAAATGACTTAGCCAAAAAACTCGGCAGAATATTAGAACACTTTCACAAAACAAAAATAATTTGTCAAGCTTAAAAAGTCTTAAATATCCTCCTTTGAACTACATATTATCTTTTCAGGTCGATAAAAACACTCAAGTGCAAAAAATCAATAATCTACAGCAACACAAATTACATTCATACTTTAATTCGAAAACAGCAAGTTTAATCCAGAATGTCTTTTTCAAGTTAATTAGCGCAATAAGGTTTTTTTCAGTGACCTCAATCAGTTCTTAAAAATACTAACTACGGGAAATTACTTATATTGTTGTATATTATTTAATGTCGATTTTATAAAATTAATAAATTATTATTATGTATTTTTCTATCTTGGCGCTCCGACGCCTGTGTGCGCCGCACAATTTGGTCTTATGGACGGCACGCTCCTGCCCTCAATAATGTTAAAACCCTGGTTCTTCGATAGGACTTAATTATGAAAAAAAAATTAAAAAATAGGACGATAATGAAACCACTCTGATGAATTCTCGGAATTATTTAATTCAGAATCGTCTGGCAGATAATGAGGATAATAAATTTATCCTCGAGCACACTCGAGGATTGTTTGAAATTTAGACAACACAGAATAGACGCATGTTGTTCCTATGATTGAATCCACAACAATATTCATCTGGATTGAGAGAAGCGGCTTATCGCGAAATCGATTATTCTTACAGGGAGACGGGGGGGGTGGGGACAGATTTTCTATGGACGGTCGATGGGGCGGTATGGGGGGAGGGGGTAGGACACACCGAATTGGTTTGGTGGGAAATCCCCGAAAGCCTTTGCCAACTGGAGAAATTGAATTGATATTATGGCGTCGGTGACGCATGTCGCGTAATTTATTACTCGTGTTTAATATATCTGAAAGGTCGCAAATAGCCTGTAATTTTTCCAAGTTTGGAAAGAAACGGAGTCTTCAGCTGACGCAATAAACTGAAACAATGGAGTTAGTAAATAACGACGGCAAACGTGTGCATACATATTTAAAATTGTTTCATGCAAATAGCCTTCGGCGATCGAAACACGGACGACAAAGGCGCAGATAGTCGGATGAAATGATAACTCAATATTTTTTTCTGTTCCCCAAATACCTTTTTATATTTAAATACAATGCGTACAGCCTAAATATATACATATTTGCGTTTATATATTATTATTTTATTAGGATTTTTATTAATACAAAGCGATCAGACATCTCTGTAACTAAGCTTATGCATTTTGACGGTGTTGCATTACTTAGCTACAGACAAAATGCTGACTCCTTTGCCCACTACTTTCAGTCAGTATTCAACATCCTAGGATCTCATACTGACTCCGATACCCAGAGTACATTTCAATGTACAATAATTTGAACGTTGGTTTTGAGGGTTATTTTTCGTTTTATTATCACTGGGACTTTTTGAACATCGTGGTGTATTTTATCCAAAAATAAAGTCAGGTCTGAAAGGGTTAAGGTCATCCAGTTCTTCGATGCACTTCAGGTGATCATCGACACCATAGATAAAGTCAAAATGATATATGCTTGATAATTTAAAATCAAAACGATCGGCTGGACCTGTTTGATCTCTTCGGTCGTTTTAAAAGCATGCCATTTTGGGATATCAGAGCCTCTTCGACATGTTTTTAGCATTTCGTTAAAATCGTCGAAATTCCCTAATTTGGGGAAATTTTCTAGTAACTCCTATTTTTAAAAATGGTGACAAATCTAATATTAGTAATTATAGGTTGTTCTCTCTGGATTTTCCAAGCTGTTCGAGATTATTCTACATAAGAGCATATTTTGTCACGTAGAGAATAGACTGATCGATGGGATCTAGACGCTTAGCGGTCTGCTTAGCTTTTCGAATGGGTATCTATTAATTGTCTCTCGTTCAGTTTTGGAAAATGTTAGGATATGACATTTTATAGATCTAAAGAACTTCTAACCTTTGATTACATGCTTGAGAACTTAACTCTTCCCATGCAGCCATCAATCAAAGATCTGAGAGTTCTGTTGGACTCTTAATTTAAGTACAATTGATTTGTATACGAAGTATGTAATAGAGCTTCAAGAATGTTGGGCTTTGTCTTGAGAAATTTTCATTACATAAATATTAGGGGTACCCATAAGTAATATCGTTTTTTCGAAGCGCCATCTTTAAATAGTCTCCTTCAGTCTGCTAGACAATAAGGACGTGTTATATGTTTATCTTGTGTAGCGGCTACCTGCTCGTGGCCTTTTAAAAAAACAAATTGTTTCTTTATCCCTCTGACGACAATGGGAGAGACGTGTCCGTCGGAACAACATCTGCATACTTTTTCAATATCATTTGAAAAAGAAAGCGACAGAGGCTACGAAGGATATTTGCGAGATTTACGGTGACATATTGGATGTCAGGAAATGCCAACGATGGTTCAAACAATTTAAATCTGGTGATTTGTGTTTGGAAAACGAGTTCGGAGGACGACCTGTCCAGGCGGATGAAGGCCGAATTCTGCACCGAAGACGACCCGATGCTGACCATTGAAAAATTTTTGGAAAAGGTCGGTACAACCTGGTCCAGTACTCAGAGGATCCTAAAGAAGTTGGGAAAGATTAAAAAATAAGGTGTTTGGGTCCCACACGCATTCACGCGCAACCTCACTTTGTGAAATTGAAGTGTGAAAAAATTCAGGGTCTTGGATGGGTCCCTCTGTTGCATCCTTCATCCTTGCCGGATCTCGCCCCCACTGATTTTTACTTATTTCGTTCTATGGAACATTTTCTAAGAGATCAAAATTTCAATTCCTTAAAAGAGGGGAATACAGCCCTTTCAGACTATTTTCAGTCAAAACCCGCAGAATTTATTACAAGAAGGCCATGGATGATTTGAAAGAAAGGTGGCAGAAGGTTATAGATAATATGGGGAATGATTTTGTATAAGAAAAGTTAAATAAAGTATAAGAAAAATTGTTTTAAAATTCATTGAAAAAAACGTCATTACTTATGGGTACCCCTAATACAATATACAAAACCAATAGCACCTTAGTAATAATGTTGCTATAAAAAAACATTGGTCTGGGCGCCATATGACGCTTCAAATATCCTTAGCCTAGAGAAAATCCAGATGAAATTCTTAAGATATCTCTTCGATATCATTACATAGACCCTCTGTCCTGTGCGAGTTGAGAACCCTCTGTCCAAATGTGAGGAAAGGTGCTCTCGGAAACTTTCCGGTAACCAGAGCTATTACTCTGCTCAACCACTTGGCTGAATATGTGGATATATTCGATGTAAAGTATCGCCATTTTGTTGATCTGTTATATGAGGTATTAGTATATAACAGAGCAATTAATGAGGATATTTGTTCTTATATACATTCATTATATATTTATATTTATACTTTCTTTTTTATACGAAATGGATCACTCTGTAATGCCAACCACTCACTGTCTTTAATATAAATAATAAATAAATTATATTTTCGTGATGACGGATGGAACACTTTGTTCTTGCAGCAATTACACATTTTCGGCAATCGAGTATTCAAATTCGCACAATTTGGCGCTACCATTATTGCAAATACATAATAGAAAACGACACAATGGATCAAAGAGACCGATGCTCCCCGTTAACCCTTCGGAGCCCGCAGTGGAGTCGAACCGCAAGCCTGTAACGACCCCGCACTATTTGTTTGTAGGCAAAGGGCTATGATGGGTCCCTATCGAGTAATAAACTTTAAATCGGAATTATTAATAATACATGTAAAACAACGCACCGGATCGTAATTAATTAATGTATCGATCAGCGCTTTATTCTGTCGCACGCTGTATTTACCGGTATAATTAATCAAAAGTAATGTGACCGAGAATTATTTCCTGAAATATTATCGTGCGATGAAAAAAATCGCATCCCGACTGAAACGGATATAGTCTGATCACGGACTGGTAATTCTTGGCTTCAATCACGAAAAGAAAATGGAAAAACTATTTCTTTTTACCTTATTCGCAGTAAACAAACATAATATATGGAGTTTTCACGAGATAATTTTTTTACTGTAATAATAATACGCATGAAAGTGTTCCATGTTCAATAGCCCATATAGAGTGGGGAGGGAGGGTGGCAGTTATGATAAAAATAAATTGTAGCACTGTGGAAATTATCCTAGATACTATACCTATAGAGTAGTAATAAAGCTATTCATCTAGTTGTCCCATATACTTTGAAAAAAAAATGTATTGCTACGCGTTACTTTGCAGAGATAAATTACAGTTTTAGCTAAGATTGCAAAACAAAAAACGGAAACACACATACGTATCTATTAGGTCATCCCTTAAGTAATGTCGTTTTTCAGACAGCACATACGATTTTTATTTTTTTTTTGCTTTAATTAAGAGATATATCTCTATATTAATGTACTTAAAAATAAATTATTTATGAATGGACGTATATATACGTTCTTGGGAATGAACTCATTTTTGGTAACGGTTTTCGGTTCAGCTCCGATTAATAATTTTTTTATATTTTCATTTGAATTTAGAAAAAATATTTTCTACCATGATTTAGAACACTCTTCTGTAATAAGCATAATACAGTCAACCTCCCTATACCGAATAAATCCTGATAACGTTATAGAAACGCGCGCTATAGAAACCAAGCATAACAGAAAGATAACCCATTAAAGGTTCGATAAAGATTCAAGAGGAATGAGTCACTCGCATTAATATTCCCCCCAGTGTCAAACCACGACACTGAGTCATTTTATTATTATTTAATTTGAATTCAAATTTATATTGTTTGTTTTATAATTATGTATTCAACGAATGATATATGGCATTAGATTAATTAAATCCAACGCCCCAAATTACCTACATTAATATTTTTATAAAGCATTCTGAGGCAATGTGTCTTTTCCACTTTTATACCCCCTGGCCAGTGTTTTAAAGAAATTATAATATTTTTCACACACCTATCCGACTACTAACTTAGCTTAACCACGGTTAACTTACATTTTTTAAATAATATGCAAATTACCTACAAGCCATAATGAAAATGGTGTTGACGTAAGAGCAGATCAGACGTGCTTTACAAATTTTAAAAAAACAGTGCAGCAAATGCTGTAAAAAATGTTGAGGAAATATATGTTTAAGGGGTTTAGAAATCAAAATCCAACGATGCTTTTAGAAATTTCGACAAAAAAATCTTAGCTTGAAAGCTGACATCCGCTGTTAGTGCCCTATCCTCACAACGCAAAAGGCACGTGTAAGAATATCGAGGGACTTGATTAAAAAGAGACTTCCATAATCGCCGTATTCTGCCTAGCTTGCTCCTTCATATAATCATTTATTCAGAAGATTGCAAAATTCCATTGATGGAAAACAATACAAATCCCATGAGGAACTTGAAACAACTTTCAAACGAATAGCTTCAAATCATATCATAGCGTCGGAAGAATATTATAGATTCAGAATATATATTATTTTTTT
Source organism: Philopotamus ludificatus (assembly GCA_022495035.1). Classification (NCBI taxonomy): domain Eukaryota; kingdom Metazoa; phylum Arthropoda; class Insecta; order Trichoptera; family Philopotamidae; genus Philopotamus; species Philopotamus ludificatus. The sequence continues at coordinate 123,028 of JAGXCT010036445.1, read as the reverse complement.
CTCCAAATCAAATTAAAAAGAATGTTACTACTTATGGGATGACCTGCTGCTTATATGTAAAATAAATTGTCCCAACATTTTCCTTAACATATAAAATGTATTTTTTTCCAGGTCATTCCTCCCGCTCTACCATTTTCTCTACTTTTATTTTGTGAAATGTATCGGGGGGTGGACGGCTGATTTATCATTATACAAAGGTGATACTACTGATACACGAGCTGTGCTAACAAACGGTATTGAGACCTTCTAGGATACCCTGCTAAGCTTCGCAGCCTAATCAAACAAGTTAGGCGTAGCCGTGAGCGATGGCGGATTCATTTGCCGTTCGCATTTGGGTGTTTAGCAACGTTAACCCTTAAACGACGTTCTTATTAACTACCCGGAACAACGTGACGTCATTCAATTAGATCAGACCGTTCATTACACGAACGTAAACAACGTCGAACGAGAAAATACGGCGCCGATCAATCGATGCAACTCCCGAAGGAAATATTTTTGACTGAAAAAAGCGGAGAATATTGAAAAAAATAATGGATATTTTTTTATACGAGCGAACTAAATTGAAATCCGGATCAATTATACGGCCAATTGCTGCCCTTCCCTTCGCGAAGTCATCCAGAGAATGTATAATTGGAAACAAAGCTTTGTACATCTGGTGTGCCCGAAAAAACGAACTACCTACAATCACTTGTTATATATTATTTAATGTCGATTTTAATAAATGATTATTTTATATTTTTTTAATTGGCGCCCATTATTATACAGCGCCTGTGTGCGCCGCACAATCAGACAGCATGGGGTTAAATATAATTCAATACAATTGAATGCTTTATTTAATGAGCTTATATTATCTGTTTGAACAAAATGATAACAAAGGACGTTAGGATAATTATTAGAAAATATTCGACGTCCACTCCATAAGCAACAATCGGCTTTTGATCGCCATTTTATTGATGCGCCACGACTTAAGTAATCCAAAAACAAAGACTATTGTATCCAAAAGCGATTTGTCTAAAAATAAATATTGCGTACGAAAAACGATTTTGCGTATTGAATATTCATATTGAATTTTGAGTGCGGCTACTAAAAAAGCAATCCGCCGCCGGTGACAGAGACAGGAAGTGAGCATTAAAGCGGGAGGGAAGATACAATTTTCGCCGCCAGTTTGTTTTTCAATTTTTTTTTCCGAGGAAATTAGATTCGCATGCAATTTTCCGAGCATCATTTAGTTTAAAACTGAGTTAACACCACTCGACACGCTCTCCCACATCGCATTTCTGACGTCTGAGATTTTAGAAATATAAAAAAAATATATTTAATCAAATTACCTGTCGTATTATCCAGAGGAGCGTGACGTCACTGCGTTGTCAACTGCGCGTCGGATCGGACGCCCTCATCCCACACCACCCCCTCTCTACTCACTACACTGATCAGCTGATTACTCTTTCTCTGCTCTAACACCATCACCTGATCACATCACCAGCTGAACATCACTACACTTCACCTGGAATAAGAAAGACGTTACTGAGTAATATTAAAAAAAAAATACAAATATTTTTGATACCCTACGTTTTTGGTGGACTGAAAAGTAATCAAAAAATCCAATCACAAATGAACAAGGACCTTCTTTATTGTTAGTGTTAGTCGAGGGGTCGGAACAGGTACTTCTCCGGAAGAGAAGATTTTTTTTTGTCATACTAGATTATTGTATAGCACCCACTTCACCGGCTTTATACCGAGACAAAAGAGACGCGCATATGGTACGCCGTTGATCGAGCGCCGTCTCCGTCAATTCATGAGGAACCCAAACTCATTGCCTGTACAAGTTTCCTATACGACGAAGATGATCCTGAGCTGTAGATCTTGCACCCCCCCCCCCCTCAATCTCCAATGATAATTCATCAATTGCTTAACGAGGATCTGAATCCATCATCGCCTTCAGAATATCATCATCTAATTGTTGGGGTCGTCCTTTTATAGTTTTAGAATATCCCCGTAAGTATCGAAAATATTTTTCTTGACATATTTCACAGGTAGAAAAAAAAAATTTTAACCGAAAAATAAAATTTATTACCATAGAATTAACGTAATAATAAAACTCACGTGTTTGCGCGACCGTGTCTGGACACAAACTAACTGTGAATAACCTCATCGAAGAAATATTGGTTACTTTTCGGTCCCTCTAATATTATTTTATATCGATTTTAAGAAATGTAATTCATTTTAATAAATTATTATTTTATATTTTGAAATATTTTCCTACTGGCGCCTGTGTGCTACGCACAAACTTGCCATATGGACGGAGCGCCTCTGTGTGCAATACCTTATATTTTACTCAAATATATTATTTGTATGATCCATAAATTTTTACCATTTCATGCATTGAAAATATTCATATTAATATATTCCAGCATGATATATCACCTCATTGTCTTAAATAGACTTTCCGCCATATTTATCCACTATGCTTCCGATTTCAGCGTGATGAATTGTTCATATTTGCTGAAGAATATATATATTCTGAATTTATAGGATCGAATATGCGGCCTAATGCAATTAACTGACTTGTCTTCGCAAAAATCCTGGGGGTAAAATATGATCCATATATTTTTTTACTCTGCTCGTAAAGAGTACGTGAACTTTTCAGCGAACTTTAGTTTAGGTCCCGTTTCAGCTCACTAGTTGTAATGGATCTGTTCTTCTGAACTTTCACTATGATCTGACGTTTATCATGTGCGGATATTAATAATATTATTTTTTTGCCGGATTTCACTGGTAACTTTTGTCCATAAAATATATATATGTATTGATTTCAATATATAATATGTTACTGTAAACATCTGATTATCCGTGTATGAGTTATCCGATTTACGGATTAGGACTGAATTAATATTACTACATATAAGGATGAAAAAAATCAAGATCAAGGGAACAATTCTAATAAATCTTCCTGTAATTGTATAGAATGGTCTCTCTTAATAAATATTAAACATATTACCTTAAATAATAGTATACTTATAATAGTATTTTAAAATGTATTATTCTTACCATTAGCTCGGATAATCAGGAGTTCACTGTAATTTTAATAATAAGTATGCGACTAGGATTTGAAAGAATAATCGACAAGGGTTTTCAAGTTTCATTTTCCTTCGCTGTACCCTCGAACCTATAATTGAACTTCCACGGCAAGATTTGACTTAAGTCAATAATCGTCAATATCGTATTTACCCAAAGTTGACATTAATTATTTATCTTACTAAAATTTGAGATGGAGTTGAATATTTTTTTTATTAAAAATGATTGAGCAAACAAAACTAGATACTTAAAAATTAAATTTGTCAAAACGATATATTAAAAAAAATATACATATTAATATAAAAAACCCAATTATTTTTTTACACGGTTTAATAAAATGGACTGCTTTTACATTTTAATAAACTATTAAAATAATTACAATGAAATTCCAGAAGTACCGAGCTTATTATTTATTAAGGCTGCTTAAGATTAATCAAAAATATTTTTAAAATCTGTTTTTTTAAAGGTTTTAAAAATATTAAACGAAAATCGGGTGTATTGAAATATATTGATACAATCAAACCTGTTTTTGTGCGGTAGACATGGACCGTATACTATATTAATTTACGCTATATTTTTTTCAAAAAATCACGAGTAGCTACAAACTTATTTTTCGAAACACATTTTAAAAAAAATGGTGGGACAGGGACCGCATAAAAAAATTACATAAATTATATCGAAATATAAAAAAATAATAAATCTCTATTTTTCGCTTTGAAATGAATCATTACTTAATGTATTATTAGTATTAATATATAAGGTATACCGGAAAGAAATCAATTTTTTGTGTCTTATTAGGGATCAGTCGGTCCTGAACACAGTGGAGTAAACATCTTTGTGTTTTTTTTATATAGTACTGTTTCTCGGCTTTTTTTTTTGTTTTATAAATTTTATATTATTTTTAAGAATAAAATGAACAAGCCTAAAGCCAGTGCTTTTGATTATGAAAAAAAAACAAATGGATTTCTTTCCGGTACCCCTAATATTTATGACGAATCTTGACATTTTTGCTAAAGATTTGCCAATGAAACAGAACTAAGTAGACGAGAAAAAAATAAATACGCCTCAGATCATCATAGTGTTAATAGAACCTATTTTATATATATATAAAAGAAATTTTATATATATATAAAATAGGTTTTTGAAATTATATGTTACTAGGAGCCTCTGAAATTTGATTTATTATTAAATAGCATCAAATCCCAAAAATTCACCATCCGCCACTGATTATTCTGCATGAATCAAATAAAAAAAACCTTGAAACCTTGAAAAATTTGATCTTAAATCCTTGTGGTACATCCGTTGAAAAACACTGGTCGAGAAGACTCAGTTTGAAAAAAGCGGAAATATATTTCTCGGGGGATATTCTCTTAATTTAATGGCATTGCAAGTATAAGCCCTATGGGATATATAGATTCAATGGAGTAAATACAAGAAACGAATCGAAACAACGGATATATCGAAGAATAAACATTCAGAATGAGCGCCACGGAGACTGCGAATCCTCACTGCAAGTATGTATGAGATCTGATTTATCTCTACTTGCGATATCGTATAACCCAACCACTGTTTCATTTCACGTCGATGGATATTTCGACGCACGGCTAAAGCTGATTGAAAAAGGAAATAATCTTCTTATCCACTTCCAAGTTTTCATTTTCAGAGTGCTAATTTCCAATGATGCCTTCGGAAGAATTTCACAGAAGATACGCGACGTGTCCCATATTGTAACCGGTGGAAACTTTGTCGAAGATAAGGTACCTGCTCACAAGTTTAGCGGGGACTTTCTAAAGTCGGTTGATCGATGAAAACTTAATACTTCGGCAGGTGTATAATGTTGATTAAATAGTTTGGAATTGGAATACTCCGCGTGTGGATAAAATGCGACTGCTTTTTTCTCGGATAAATAAATATAAAAATTTGGACGGCTTCCGGCGGCGATGGAAATAAAATGAATCCGCGTCGTTTATCCGAAAGTGAAGTGTTAGCAAAATAAAGTCAGAGTCAGAGGGCGAAAAGCTTTCATTCATCTGAATATATGAATAAGTACGTATGCCAGTGTCGGAGATAGAATGGGTTGAATTAAAAAAAGGGCAGTAAATCTAATTCGTTCCACGAGGTTTATTTTAAAAAAATATGTATCCGAAATTCTCATTCTTAAGAAATCTTTTTAGTATCTATCGTTGTTTTTTTACAGTTTCTATTCATAAAAACAGTGGTATGCAGTGGTCCTTTGTGTCCCAGTTTACCCTCACTGCCAAATGTTTTACCTATGGAGACTGTCCGGGATTTTGTAAACTAAAATATCCAGAATTTATAATTACTATACTATTAGAGGTACCACCCATAAGTAATGTTGTTTTTTCGATGCGCCATATTTAAAATAGTCTGCTTCAGACTGTTAGGCAGTAAAGAGATTTACGGTGACATATTGGATGTCAGGAAATGTCAACGATAATTAAAAAAAATAAATCTTGTGATTTGTGTTTGGAAAACGAGCCTTTTTTGTGGTACAGCGTTTTTCAACCGGTTTCTCGTAAAAAAATAAGATGAAATTAATACTAAAGTCAATAAACATTCATTTATATATTCAAGTGTGCCGTGAAAAATGTTGAAAACTTTTGGGTTATATATTGATTTTTTAAGTAGGCAGCCGTTTGTTTTATCGCCGTCCCTTGCTAGCATATTCCTTCTCTGTCTGACCACGCTCCAGGCCACTATTGATTTATTTAGAATTATTATAAAAACAATATCAATTGCGGTGGCTTAATTTATTTCCGTCCGGTATATCCACAATACTCTAATGCTCCATTTATATAATTGAGGGTACGGATTGAAAACTATTTATAGACTTGGCAATGGCGATTGTTTGTCTTATTGCCGTATTTATATTATTTTAATAAATTAAAAGCTCTACATATTTTAAAAAAATTATAACAAAAATCTACATCACGGAATGCAGGTCAGCCAAGATTAAAGATTATACAGTACCGAGCAGTAAAATTATAACACCTTGAAATTTAGAGTAAACCGGTTATAAAATATAAAGTGAGAAACGGATTATCTCCAAAAAAATTTTAGGAGATATATAAGAGGCCTTCGTCCTTCGTCATGTCAAATCCTCATTATTTTTGGTCGATATGAGTAAAGAAAATGTAATTAAAATAATAGAAAAAGTATGGGATGAAATCTTAGACACAGAGGATTCATGACGTGATAGATCAAAAAGGAGAACCGAAAAAATACTAGAAATTGATGTAAGATTTTTAAGTTTTGTTATTATAAATTGAAATTCTTAATTTCTTTAACCTAGCGGAGCCGATGGGGTCTATTTGAGACCCCAAGTTTTTAATATAAATCCTCCATGTCCCAATTTTTTTGTATTTGTCTAAAAAAGTAAGTCTTGTAAAGAATAAATATATTCTTTATTGCCGCAATTGCGAAAAAAAAATAAAAACAACAATATTGTTTTACAATGGCACGGGTCGGATGTTTTTTATCACTACGTATCGGATATGAACGAGAAAAAACGTCGCGTATGTGCAAGTGTGAGCGAGAAAAAGTATCTTGTCGTGCAAGTGGAGAAACCACATACGTCGAGCCTGCAGCGGGCTTCAGTCGCGGCAGACCGTCTCTCTGTGAGTACGTCATTTATATCATGAATAACTATTTTTATTAATAGAATAATTCATTCTTTGTAAATCTCAAGGTATTGTTAAAGAACTTATCAATTCTTTGGGGTCTATTTTCATACAAAATTAGTCAGCGGCATTGGTTTCGAGCCAACGTAATGGATCAGTTAAAAAGACTAATTTAGCACTATTTACAAATCTACCTGTACCTATCTCAAATGTTGAGACCTCGAAAATTTTCATGGTAATCTTATGAGATCATAACAAGTTTTTACCCATCACTGATTACATGGATAGAATATTATAAAAAACAGAAATTTTACAGCCTGAGACAGTGTTTGATACATGTAATTCGCATAGTTGAACAATATTTGCTTATATCTTGGATTCCAAATGAACAAATCTAAGATCAGTATGTCAAAAATAAAATATTTACGATATTTTACCTCTTATATAAATGTACATGTAGGTGTGTTAAACTCAATTGTAAGTCATTCATTCGTGTCTTCCGCGCCACTTGTTGGCGTGAAAACATCTCTCCAAGCTCCAGTCATGCATGCCATCATTGAAACTTGACAATTGAGCTTTCAACAGCTTTGTTATTATTTACGAGGACGTCGGCGCCATAAAGCAATTTTCCTCGGGAAACATTCTTATCAGTTTATTGCAAGTTTGCGCCACGACCTGTACACAACTTTACGATAGAGTCTCCTCAGGATAGTGGGGAAGGCCCATTAAAGTTCCAAAACAGCCCTCGCATTAATTCCCCGGGCCGGGTTTGCGGCTCTTGCGTAATATACGCTGGTGAAACATGCAACTACATTATGCATTGTTTATGTTCGCCCGAAACTACATCTTCAGAAGTGAGAGTCTAGTTCCGAAATAGAATTTTGTCATATTTTAAAGTTTTCGCGGTATCGATTGTGGAATGAGGAGCTGCAATTAGCGGCAGAAATAGCAGTGGAAGCCTCGCGGACGGATGCCGGAGGGCACGCGATGGGTTAAAATCAGACAGACACATGAGAGACGGAAGGCACAGAATCGATTAAGTTCACCCCCACCTTCAACAAAATGTGTTGATCGAATTTTAAATTATTATCCAAATTTATGCGGCGCGAATCGTTTGCGGATTTCAAGTGGAAACGGGCATGGCCGTGTCGGGAAGGTAAAGGGTGGGGAGAGGGGGGGTTGAATGGTTGATGGAGGGAAGCAATCTTTACAAGTCAAGTGCTTCGTTATTTCGATGCTTCCGACTGCATTTTTACTCAAATATTATAAATAATATTCAGCGCTTGATAATTGTACTAATACCCCATTTTCGGTCGGATTTACTTTAATTTAAGTTTAGTGATAGAATCGGGATTCTATTCCCAATGAAAATCCCCTGGGTTCGGCGGTATCGTTAATTACTACATTCATTTTAAATTCAAACCACCAAATGACTTTGCTTGTTGCTCTAAATCCAGGGGTAGGCTACCTTATTACGCGAAAAGCGCGATACTAATTTTAAAACGCTTTTGCTGAATCGTATGTATATCAAAATAACTACAGGTAGCCCTCGGTTTACGCCGATTTACAATAACGCCGCTGCACAATTCGCGGTACCCTTCGGCTTACACCGATAATGATTCCGCGCCGTGAAACAAAAATGGAAGTTATTCAAGAAATGGAATATGGACAAACACGTCCTAATGTTTGTAGATCTTTGAACTTATCTATAATACATCGACTGTTACTACCATGAACGAAATAGAGGCGAAGAAACACTTTTAGGAAGCAGTAGTAACTGTCGTAATGTGCAAATTTTACGGCGACGACTCCTTTTTCTAAGAAATTTTAGGGTTATGTAGAGCAAGGCAACTATTCTCCAGACCTAATCTTCAACGTTGATGAGACTAAACTTTATTAAAAAAAATTACCAGCACGAAATTTTATTTTTCGTGAAGAACGTTCCACTCCAGGTTTTAAAGTTGCGATAGATATATTAACTTTGTTGAGAGCATGTTTCAGGAACTTTGAAACTTAAACCGATGTTAGTGTGTCATTCACAGACACCACGTGCTTTAAAGGGACTAAATAAAGACATGTTGCCAGTTTATTGGAAATGGAACAAGAAAGCTTGGGTCTCACAAGAAGTTTTCACAGATTGCTACACAGATTATTTTGCCTTACTTTTTTACAACAAATGAATCAGGAGGTTATTGCAGACTTCAAAACTTATTATCTCCGTAATACATTCATGGAAATGATGTGAGTTTTGGACACTTCTTTAGAAGACATAGAACTTTTAGAAGCCCATGATCAGCCACTTTCGAATGATGTCTTAGAAGAGTTATACAAAGAATTGGATCGTGAACAATCAAGGAAGGACCGACGATAATCGACCATATCCATCATAAATAGAGATCAAATCTAAACAAAGAAAGTCGGATAATTTTTCCAAAAAATGAAAAAGATCTGAAACTTTGAATTTTTATTAGGATTTTTTAATAAAAACTTTTAATATTATTTTAAATAAATAAAAAATAAACCCTATACCTCACTATAAATATGGGTTCATTTTACGCCGATTTGATTAGCGCCAGGTTTGTGGGAACGGATCTGCGGCGTAAACCGAGAGCTATCTGTTTATCTAGAAGGATAATTAATTAATTTCAGTTATTTCGACACCAGAGGCTTTGAAAACTTCAAACACTCAAAAACCATGCAACGAAACGATTAGCTCCTAATTATACGCTTACACACATCTTTAAATAACTTTTTTTAATGCATAATTAAAACTTTCAAATGTATGCATAAAGTACTTCTAACACTTCATAATCACGTCACGAAACAATTAATTCTTAAGTCTGAATTATTCTCGAGTAATATACATACATAAAATTAAAATTTTCAGTAAAATTTCCCGTAAAATGTTAATTAAAACAAGTTTCGCAATTATTGCCGTGAAAAATTGCAATACCCTTTACAAATTGATGTTTTTCAATTTACTGAATTTTCCGTACAAATTGATATTTTTGTTGGCGATGAAGCAAAAGAAAATTGTGGTGAATCGATGGTGATTAGTCAGACCAGTGGACTGAAAAATCTTTACATTGAGTCGAGAGTGGGGGGGCTCGTCGAGAATAGGGGTGGGGGTGAGAATAAAACGCTGACACCATTGCCGCCATCGCATTTCAATTGTTTCCCAGTGTGGAGGCTTTCATCATCATCCCATTCGAAAAATACAGAACTATCGAACACACAGTGAACATAAATATATTTTCGGAATCAATTCTGCAAATCCTCGGCGTTATTGTGAAGCAGTGTACAAGTAATTTGCGGAGGAGATATCAGATGATCTGTTACAATATTGGAAAAATGATGGATGGAGATACAAAGAATCGCCGCGCCTGGAAGGGTGCCAGTTGTAGCCAAGGGCGTCCAGATACCGATGTCAGATGAATACACAAATGGGCATCGATATATTATCATATTTTAATATACGGAAAAACATGGCGATCGATATCCGGAGCAATGTTGGGAGGAGAGGACACAGACGAGCCGCTGTTTGATTAACAGTCGAAAACAGTTCATTTTAACGATTCGATAGGAATACGCGAAACTTTCAAAATCTTATTATCGCAAAAAAAACAAAGTTTCGGTAAGTGACACTGCGAAATCTAAGTTTTTCGGGATCACACGTCGTTTGTCCCTTTTGTTCCCAAAAGTAGATACGGTCCCTTCGATTTATTTCAGCCCGTACGAACAATATTTTTCAGCCTTCGTAAACTTAAACGGCGACAATTTTTATAATGCCGAAATTAAATATTTTTTTTATATCGCACCCAACATCGCAGGAATCCGATCGATAAACACGAAATAGATTGTTTATTTTTTTCTGTTTTCCAGTGTTTTGGCGTTCTGACACGAAACCCCGTGTTAAATCAAACGGTGGGCTTTCCGTGTAATAACAAATTGACGGCATGTGGACAGGCCGTGAATTGATTATCGAGCTTGATTAAATATAGACGTCGTCCCTTTTTGCCTTACGACAAAAGCGGTTAAATATAGGACATTATACATTCCACTTTTACGGATTAAATGAACCTTAAAACAAATTACACTTCCGATAATGGCTCCGCATCATTAAAGAAGAGATTCGAGAGGCCGCGGAATATTCTTCGAATTTATATAATAAAGTATTCTCAGAGCCGCGGAGAATATCTGTATTATATTACAAGAAAAGCGTTACCTGTAATAATTGCATATTTCAAAAAAATATATATATTTTTCTTTTAAATATTCATTAAATAATAATGAGAGTTCACAATGTATCAATTATTTGCATAAAGTATTGTTAAAAACAATCATGAGGATTGTAGAATAGTGCAATAAAAAAGGAGCACACCGTCCATATGGTCATATTGTGCGGGGCACACGGGTGCCAAGAGTATTTCTTTTAAATGAAGTCTCTCAACCTAGCCGTGACGATGGGGGTCTATTTGGGACCCTAAGGGATTGTTTTTCCTCGAATAACTCTTTTAATATAAATCCTATATATCAAAAACTTCTTATATTTGTCTAAAAAAAAGTCTAGAGAATAAATATTAAAAATAATCATTGACCTTTATTATTCACATCTGTGAAAAAAAATGAAAACAACAATATTTGCTTCTGTAGCCACGGGCGCAATTTTTGTTTTTCGCTCGCATTTGAAACGATGTGCCAAGTGCGATTGAAACGTATACTAGTGACACGTGCCGCAAGAATTTGGCGATCGGTCTACCGGCAGCAAAAAATATCTGTTATTTTCGTGTGATTTTTCTATGCGTTATACGAGAAAACGCAGTTTGTCAGTGATGGCAAATCTCGGTAAAAATTTTGTTTATTATTTTTTTTAAATACTAGCTCCTGGGTCAAGTCAGTGGCGTCACTTGGAAAATGGTTACAGTGTTATGGGATTTTATTTTTTAAATTTAAGTGAAGATGGCAAGGTACGTCATAAATATGTTAACACTTTCTAAACACCATTAATACAATTGATACATTTCCCTGAGGTGTTATTTTAAATTTGTTTCGAAAAATATTTTTCATAACTACTCAAACTAGTCTCTTTTCATAGCCCCTGCTGTATATTCATTATTATTTTTTTTAGCCCTTAGTTTAAGACCTTTAGAGATTCTGACTTGATTTTTTCAACGTTGTGCAAAAAGTCATTCTCTCGTGTTTTTGTTTATCTTCAGGAATAGAATAAGTCGCGGGGGCTAGTACCGGATGCGAGCGAGAAAAAACATCGCGCACGCCACAACCGCAATAACGCAAATAGCGGAAAAACGGGATTTCACTGTAATATAAAAGCTTAGTGTTTTGAATATATCTCCATTTTTTATTTGCGAGTTTAGTATTTTTCTCTTTTTGATGCATACATAGTTTATCAGTCGGATGTTTCTCTTGGTTCAGATTTGAGGCAGTCGAGACGTCTCACTTTAATATTAAAACCAGCATCAAAATGCGTTTAAATTAATTTTATATTCGCGATACTTCAAATAGAGTACAATATAAAATTTGCAACACATTCGTCATCGTTAAGCTCATCATCCCAATATACATTCATATCCAATTGAAGATTTTCATTTCGAGACACAAAGGATTCCCATTTCCCGGAAGCGTTTCATTATGATCTCCCAACTTTCATCTCCGACGAATCAAACACTTTCAACCTACTTACTAATATTATTATTATTACTCGCGAAAACTTTTTACGCACATGAATAATTAAGGCTTTCTTTTAAGACTAAATGTGAAACATTAGGCGTCCATTAAACCCTTTTAGTTCTGAAAATTAATAAACATCAAAACAAGTCACTAGATGTGGAGCCTTACGAATAAAATACTAGAAAAAAATATTTTTTACGGGTTCGTTGGGACACGCGTCCATTAAATTAAGGAGATGGCCTGATACATTGTTTTATCGGCGGTTAATGAAAGAAAAGCTTTCCATTATGTCGGTTAATAAAGCTTCGGCTTGACCGTTTAGTACATAAATAATGCTGACAATATAACGCGCCGGATATCCGTTCGCTGGAAATATGGCCGACCGCGATAACAATTAACATTCCAATCGCGCGACTCTTGGGCCCGTCACACATTAACAGTATTCTTTTGTCCAATGCATCTTGATAAATATACGCGGAGGGCTCGAGATTTTATCACAAGTATATAATTACACCTACATGGGGCTTGTTATGATCCTTAAATATGTACATGGCTTCCAAAACTTTTTTTTAAAATAAATTCATAAGCACCTATTATTATGTACGACGAGAATATAATTAAAAATTGTTTTTGAATCATTTAAAATAATAAAATTATCGACGAAATTGTCTGACAAAAAAATATAATAAGGGCGCGCAGGGGCGCGCTGTCCATATGGCCAGATTGTGCGGCGCACACAGGCGCCGTAATGGATAAAAATACATTTCTTAAAATAGACATTAAATAATATAAAAGTGGTTGCGCTGGACTGCCGCCTTGTTACTAGGTAAATGCATTTACAATTAACTACTAATTAAATTAAAGAGAATAATTCTTTAGAAATGTTTTTTTAATAAAATATATTTAAATTTTGCAATAGACAAGACATTTTTAAAAGCCCATATATCGGTAGCCAAGTAGCCAAATTATCTGTAGTTTTAAATATTTTTTTATAAGAAAATTAAACCAGTGTCATGGCTTGTAGGTAGCATACATATTATTACGATAACGTAAGTTAACCGTGACTGATCTAAGTTAGTATTCGGATAGGTCGTCGGCCTTCCTACGAAAACTATGAATTCTAAGATTTTTCATAACACTGGACAAAGGGGAATGTAATTGGAAAAGATCCATTACCTCCGAATGTTTATAAAAATATTTATGTAGGTATTTGGCACATTGGAATTATTTCATTTAATTCCATATATCCTCCGTTGAATGAATAATTATAAACAATTAATATAAATTAACAAACCAACTGAAATTATATTAAAATGATCCAGTGTCATGGATTGTAGGTATATAGTCATGGCTTGTAGGTAACATATATCACATGATAATGTAAGTCAGCCGCGACTGAGCTAAGATAATACCCGGAAAGGTCAATCCTTCGAAAAAATCTATGAATTCTGGAAATTAGTGGACGGGATGTAAGTGTGAGAGCCTTATAGCCCTCGCATCTTTAGAATCTTTATATGGATGAGTGTTTTTTTGTTAATCAATCACGAGCGCATTTATTGTCTCAACGCTCAGCCAATCAAGACACGGCACATTGAACCGAGGTTTGAGATCTGACTCTTAATGCAAATATTCAGATCTCGGGGGTTGTTTTACTTTCCGCGATTTAAATTTGGAAAACCGTGGTCGCGTAATGGGCGACGGCCCTAATGTTGAGCTCGCGTGGCGATTGGAATGTGCGATGGTACACGACACGCACTTCCCCTACACTTAAATCACCGTGTACCATAATTCGGCCATGTCCGCCGGATAGTACGCATTTCTAGCTCGAGTCAACACGCCGATATTGATGAAAACGCATTTACTTAAGCCTACACCATATATTCAGCCGTGATGAGGCTCGATCCTCGAACTATGGTTAATTAATATTAAAAAATCAAAAAATAACGAAACAAACGAAATTATCAAAAAGTGCATATATGTTATTGCGAACCCTTAAAATGGAGAATCAAAAAGTGCATATTCGTCATGTGACGCTTTGGGAATTCAAACAAGGCAATAGTACTAGAGCCGATGACCGAAAAGATATGCAGTGTAGCGGTGAAAATCTGATAACCGATCACAAAGTCTTCGAAAGATGAACCCTTCCGATTTCGATGACGACATTTTAAATGCGATAATGGAACAAAATACACGTCAAACGACAAGGGAGTTAGCAGAGAGACTCAATACATAACAATCTACAGTTTATCAACACCTGGAAAATTTTGGTAAAGTCAGAAAGCTAGGCATATGAGGACCACATAATCTCAGTGACGGGATAAGCCATTAGATTTTCTTGAAAGATTACACCAGTTGAAAAATCAAAAATGTGAAATGAAGAAGATGATAACTAGTGACAAAAAACTGCTTCATACGACTTATTTAGTTGCTCTCCAAATATCCATCAGAGTAGTCAGTAAAGCTAATCCTTGCATCATAGATTGCGGTCGTGAGGTTTTGAGTCCTCAAGCCGCAACAATACTCGAGGCTATACCACTTTCGGGAAACATTATCCAGAGAATAATTCTTGACATGGCGATCGATATTGAAGAGCAGGTTGTAGAGGGAATAAAGAAATCACGATGTTTTGCGATTCAACTCGACGAATCAGATGACGTGAGCAACCATCCTATTCTACTTTGCTTCGTGAGGTATAGTGAAGCTGAAGCTTTTAGGGAGGAACTTCTCTGGTGACTTACCAGGACGGACCACAAGTTCGGAGATATTTGGTGTTCTTGACGCTTAGAGTGGGGGCAAATGCGTGCAAATTTCTCCATGCAGAAGTGAGGTGGCTATTGAGAGGAAAGGTTTTTTCACGTCTTTCTGAATTAAGTGAATAAACAAAACATTTTATGAGAGAAACTGCGCCCTACTAGAATATTTTTTGGACGAGGAATGGATGAGAAAACTCGAATATATGGCGGACATAATTATTCTAATTAATGACCTTAATCAGGGGTTTTGTACATTTTTTAAATTGAGAAATAAGGTCAATGCATTTGAAAAGAAGCTGGTTCTTTGGGATTGCTGTCTACAAGTGGATGATTTAAAAATGTTTTCTCTATTGCAAGAATTTTTAATTGCTGCTGACAGGAAAGGTGTTTTAACTATAATAAGTCTCCTCTCAAAGGAAATAAGGATCCTCGTAAAGTAAAATCTTTCGATTAATAATATTTTAGAGAAAAAAACAATTAATAGAGACACAAAACATTAACATTGCTTCAGTTTTGGATATCAGTGGAAGATGAATATCCATCTTTAAGCTGTAAACCGCGGTCCGCGAAAAAGTTTTCCTTTATTTACCGATCCACAGGTCTAAAAAGGTTAGGAAACACTGCTCTAAAGCAGGCACGGCAAGAACACTTTATTGTGTCTATGGTGGGATCGTCGAGGAATAATCAAGCACGAGCTGATGAAGTACAACGAAACGATTACTGCTGATACATACGTTCAGCAGCTGCAAAGAGGAATTACACGATAACGCCAGACCACACACGGCAAAAGTGACTCAAGAAAAAATTCTGGAGCTCAACTGGTCTGTTTTGTCCCATCTATCAAACTCCACAGATCTTGCACTTATGGACCTTCCACCTTTTAGGTTCTTACAAAATATTTTGAATGGAAAAACTTTCATTAATGATGAGCAAGACATTCAGGTCCTTGCTACTTTGCCAATAAGATGGGAGAAGGTTACATTTAAAAGTGGTGACTACATAATAGATTCATAAAACAATTTTGTAATTTTTTTAAAGCAAAATAAAAGTATGAAAAAAAAATCGGAAGTTATTTATGACTCAACCTAATAACTCGGCGTAACGGATACATTTTAAAACAAAGATTAAGCCCCCATACGCAACGCGTGGAGATAACATGCAAACTTCATATTCATCCTGTTAACCTTTAAGTCTGATTAAGAGAAAGCTTTTCGGAATTACCTTTGTCAAATGGGATGAAAGATTCGACTCCGGTGCGACCCAAAGAAAAACCTTTGTAACTAGCCTCGAACATACTTTTCGCAACAATTTTTTTTTCATCAAAAAAAAATGATATTTTTAGAAACTCGCGACACAGTTTTACGCTTAATGTGGATACGTTTTCTTCGGCAATGATTTAGCAACACGGAAATGCAATTAGCCGCATTCTGATATGGATTAACTTGTATAAAAATACAATAATTTCTGCCCTGAAATTTTCCACGCCGATAGAAGGGATAATGAAAAAGCCCCGATTTCACCCGAAAATATATTTTATCGTTATATCCGGTCTCCTACACACAAACATAAATACTTTGAAGTGGTTATGGATTTAAATCGAATTAACCCTTTCACCACATCCATTGAAAATAAATTCGCGGCCAAAGAATACATTCAACTTTATTAAATTTTCATGAATAAATTTTAGAATCACAATGGGGATTATGATTATTATTATTATAATAAAAAAAAATTGACGACACACAATTGCCTAATTTACTTATGCCGGAAATAAATCAGGGCACAATTCCTCCGGCGCGTAAATAAATTGCCAAATTAGCGAGGTGGAACTTTCGGGTCCCTTTTCGCGTCTCAGAAAAAAAATTAAAAATGTATTTTTGAATCGAGAGGTGTGCACTCTTAATTAATTTCTTGCCGGTCTGGATTTGACGTGTCAGATTTGAATTAGCGAAAAAATTCACAATAAAACTTTAATTGAACGACGTGTAATCGGCAGATGTTGGGTATTTTGATGGAAAATTAGGCGGAATAATTAAGAAATAATTTACCCTATTACCGCGGTTAATTATAACGTAAATAAATAAACAAGGGAATGGTATGCCCTGGTTGAGGAACGCGTGCGTGAAGTGTTAAACGTACCAAGAGCATTTAATTGGAGATTGTGCCTATAATAACGTTGCGGTAGTTTGTGGCTCAGAAGTGGTTAACCCTGCATCTCCCTCAAATTATAGTTTTAGACTTTGACGTAGACTTATTATTAAGGATGACTTGATTCAATTATCGCTGAAATGAGATTCACCGACATGCGAATAGAACGATAATAACACCAGAACTTCTTCAATGCCTTAGACTTATATTTTCTAAATAAATTTCCATATATTTTTTAATTATTTATAAGCAAAAATAGGTTGTTTAAAATATCTGTAATGTTTCAACGCGGTTTTATAATTGCTCCTGAATCGAATAAATATTTTTTCACAATTTATTACGACGTAATGGATTTTATTTCCTTTATAATGAAAAAAAAACAATGAAAATAATTGTAAATTCGATTGATCAGTAAATTCATATCGAATGCTGAACAATTTTTTGCATAAGTCAAACAACTATTAAATATATCTCAAATAACTCGAGTAAATTATTTATATATTACATTTCAAAAATACAAAAAGTATATGTTTAATTTAACTATTATTATGATAAATAATAATGATGAAATACATTAAAGCGCTTTGTGCATTCAAAATTTCCGGTGAAATATGTACATAAGCCCTCATAATATAATTTGCCAATATTAACAGCGATCTGGAAAATTTCGGCGAATGGAGTTTGCATAAATTGAATTTTGAATGCTCTCAATTTATTATCTGTAATTAATTTGCACTAGGTATTTCATAACAATTAAAAGCGTTAATTAACAAGAGCCGAACATTTATAAAAATATTTGCAGTGGGCTTTGGTTCGAGACAAATTGAATTTTGGGTTATTTTGATACATTCACCCCGTTTGAAAAGCGCGAGCTTACTAAATTATTAAATTTATATTCCAGGCTATTATTTTCATTCCATTATTGTACTTTAACAACTTGCAATACTTTAACTCATTTGCGGAATACTGTGCGGTAAGCGAAATATTCGATTCAAATATATCAGTAAGGGATCATGAAATAAAACGTCTGCCAAAATGACACACGAAATATATAAAAAAGTATTTTTATTCATTTGAATCTAAATTAGCATGTCAGAAGTAAATAGACGCGCGAAAAAAATCAGTTCTGTAACTTCAATTGTCTCTGGTGGCCATAATTCTAACATTACAGACCTCGGAACAATTGTTTTAGGTAACCAAGACCCTTGTTCAGTCTGAATTAATAATCAATTGCATTTCCGAAAGGTTCGGGTAGACCTGGACCCCCAGATAGTTATAAAAAGATTGGTGGTACAAACAGTGGTTAATGACTCGAAAAAATCCATAAATAAAATCAAAAATAGATGATGAATATCTTCTAAAAAACAGTGCAACTAATAACTAGAATTGAGGACCTTTAAATACACGTATTTTTTCCGAGGAAATCCGATACTGCCAATTTAGTTGAAATATATGAGTATGGATGTGAAGGTATTCTGCAGAACAATAAAAGTATATTTTTTCTAGTACCCTGATATTTAGAGATATAAGTGCGATGGTTCAGGAAGATCAGAATTAATACTTTGTGATGGAGTTTAAATTCCGAAAAATGTATTGCTGTTTTAGAAGATGGACTTATCCCATTTTTTGACAACAATTGAAGAAAATCTATTCAAGATTATGGAAGGATGGAGCTCATCACCAAAAGCCCCGTATAACAACTTTTCAGGAGGAATATTAAAGTCTCCATATTTTGTCTTGTACAATCTCCAGATATAAATCCAAACAAAAACGTTTGGTATGTATTACAAATAGATATGCATAAAAAAACCTACTGTTAATATACCACGCACAGCAGGATTAAGACACGACTAGACTAGAAAAGGGGATTAATTAAATATTGAATCGAAGATAAATTTTTTTTTAAATAAATTGTTTATAATATGGAGGGGAACCGAAAAGTAATAAAAATTTCTTCGACGAGCTCATTCACAGTTAGTTTGTGTAGACACATAGTCTGCCAAACACGTCAGTTTTGTTTTACATTAAAGATATGGTTGCAAATTTTATTTTCAGGTTAAATATTTATTTTCTACCAAGGGGGAAAGATGTCAAGGCCAAGAATAGAAGAAGCACACTTACGTCATTGTACGCTATTTTTGTACGATCAAGGAATGAAGCCAAACGAAGCAGTGAAATAAAATTACCGATACTTACGGGGATATTCTAAAACTAAACAAGTGTCATCGGTGGTTTAAAAAGTTTAAAAATGTAAAAAGGAATCTCAAAGATGTCCCAAAAATTATATGAATGAAGGCAAACGAAGCAGTGATGTCCTGAAGGCGACGGTGGATTCAGATCCTCATCAAACAATCGAGAAATTATCATTGAAAATTAGCTATCCATGGTCTACAGTTCAGGATTATCTTCATCGCATAAAAGAAATGTACAAGCAAGGAGTTTAGGTTCCTCGTGAAACGACAGAGACGGCACTCGATCAATCTCTTTTGTCTCGGTATGAATCCGATCTGTTTTTATAAAAATAAAAAGGCTTTCTTCCGAAGAAGTATCTGTTCCGATCTCTCGACCGTCACTAACAATAAAAAAAGGTCCTTGTTTGTGTGTGGTGGGATTTTTCTAGAATTATTCACTATGAAGGGCTTGATCCTGGTCAGACTTTTACAGCGACAGTGTATTGTGAACAACTCGAGCGAATGAAACAAGAGCTCATAAAAAACGATCTGTTTCGGTCAATAACAAAAAAGGATGCTTCAACACGAAAAAGGACTCGCTGCAAAAATAACACAAGAAAAAATAAGAGATCTTGGATTGGAACATTTAATTTATCCAATACACCGAATCTCGCGCCGTCGGATCACCACATTCTCAGATCTTTAAAGCATACATTAAGAGGTAAAAAAATTAACAAAGTTAGAGAAATGAAAACGCACTTGGAAAAAGTATTCAATGAAATATCGAAGTTTTTTTTAATAAATAATTATTTTTCGACAGCAAATTTTTTTTGATTACTTTACGGTATCCCTAATACATAAAAAAATGTCTCTTGCCCGTTAAAAATATCCACTAAGCTATGCTTTAAAGAAAACAAATTAAACATAACAATGTATTTAAATCCGGATGTTTTTCCTCGCGTTAAAAATTCGGCTTCTTATCTGAAACAGCGCAGGAATTCAATACACGCCACTGGGATAAGCATTATTATTTTTCAGATAAGCACTGAATTGCCATAGTATTTATCAGCATATACAATAGATATAATATAACGTGATTTTTCATGGATTTTTAGCCTGAAACGAAATAGAGAGCGCACTTGCGCTATCAACAAGTGGGACACAGTTTAAACCACCTGCTACAGTGAAACACTTTCAGCAATGCACCGAACAATGACTTTACATTTTTTACATTCGGCTTTAGTTATAATCCATTAAATGAATAATAAATGGGGGAAGATTAATCCGGCAAGACGCAGAGTGTGTACCCGGAGGAAGACAAACAAGGCTCGCTACTCAATATCGGCTCAAAGACAAGTGTATATTGGCTTTGGGTTAAATACGAATAATATCATAATTAATTGCAAACACGAAAATACATAACACACAAAATTGAA
Source organism: Philopotamus ludificatus (assembly GCA_022495035.1). Taxonomy (NCBI): domain Eukaryota; kingdom Metazoa; phylum Arthropoda; class Insecta; order Trichoptera; family Philopotamidae; genus Philopotamus; species Philopotamus ludificatus. The sequence continues at coordinate 102,116 of JAGXCT010036445.1, read as the reverse complement.
TCGAATAGAATAAAAACGATAATTAAATTAAGTTATATTTAAATATACTAATTTTATTTTAGGAGCATGTTCACTTGTTTGAAAGTAATCGCGATAGTTTTTCATGCAAACAACATTAGCGTGATTCGTATCATTTCATGAAATAGCTAGCGGAAGTCATCATTATAAGTGACTTACTTATCATAGTAAACTAGCACTACGTGAGTAGAGTCGGCGCGTCCGCCCCTCCAGGGCGCGAGTCACTCACTGCCGAATCGGAGGGGAGGGGGGACGCAGCCTGGATCGGGGGGCGCGGAGAGACAGGGCCCCCATCGTGGAAGTCACCCCGGGTGCCTTGCGGAAATGCTTTTCCATGGGCGTATAATTACTTCAGAAGTCTACCTAAAACCACAATAAATACCATCCTTTGGTGGGAATGAACCGATTAAAGCACATAACATCAATACACCCACAGTACATCCATGATTTCAAGACACCCGAAGCGTGTAATTAGTAGGTATTCCAAATCCATATTCATTATTTCAAGTGCAGGATTTCATCATATCATATATATCTTAGTCATTATATCGATTGTGCTGAAGAGAAAATCAATATAACACTTCCCTCGAATCACACGGAAGATAAGTGAATCTATGAAAACAGTATTTTTCGAAAACGCATTTAAAAAAGTTATGGGATAGAAACCGCATATAAAACACAGAAAATTATATCTAAATAGAAAAAATAATAAATTTGCCTTTATTTTTCGCTTTAAAATGAGTTGTGGGTGGTGGCTTTTTGGGGCCTAATGCTAATTGCACTTCAGAGGCCCCTAGTAGTATATTATTTGGTCTAAGGATGAGGACGAATTATAAAGAATAATGAATGTAATAGATAAAATTAACAAACATACATATCAAAAGAAAATATGTATCAGTTAGCATATTGTCTATCTTGTGCAATCGATCTGTATTTATTATTTACAAATGCGAATTTATGGAAAGCTTTTTCACCTTCACCACATGTTATCGACATTGTTAAATAGATTTCTAGAATTGTATATTGTAATAAAAGTTTGGAAAAATGTGTCTTGGGGGCCCCAAAGGGCCCTCCATGATCAGGGGCCTTGCTTATGATGCTTCAGCATCATAAGCATCTCTATAAATCCGTCACTGTTTGAAATGTATTGTTTCTTATTGGCCAGGGGTATGTAAATACTTTGAAGGACGGTAATTAACGAACGTTATGATATAATGCAGTGATGGCGAACCTATGACCCACGGGTCAAACACTAACCTAAGAAACCTTGTTAAATATCCAACACGTTATATTTATAAGTATTTAACCCGTTTGTCAATATATTAAAAGAAATAAACTCTTTTTGAATAAAAAATACCCAGCATTTAAATCGACTGAATAGAACACTTCAGGAAAATGGATCAATTGTATTAACCAATCCGTCACAACGGCTCGAAACCAACCTCGTCGCCCGAAGGGTGTCTATTTATAAGAGAAAATAGACCCCAAGCATCTCAAGCATCAATATCCTGACTGATTTGATAAATAAAAATAGTTATTCATAATATGCTTCAAAATTTGGTCGATATTTTTGATTTTTCTACTAATCAATATGGTTCGTAAATGACACACACACTCGGCAAGGTCCCACATCAGACTAAGTACACCGCCAGTAGATCGACCGCCAAATTTTCGCGGCACGTGTCCCTAGTATACGTTTCACTCGCACTCAAGTGCGGACAGTATAGGTCATTGATTATTTTAAATATATATATTCTTTAGATTTTTTTAGACAAATAATAGTTTTTCCAGAAAAATTAACCACTCGGGGTCAAATAGACCCCACAGGTACGGCTAGGTTTGAAAGTGATTGAAAGTATTCAAATATTTATGACGAATCTTGATATCTTTAATAAAGTTTTAGAAATGAAAATTCGAAAACCCTCCTCCCACTTTCCAAGTGATGCCACTGACTTGACCCACGAGCTAATATTGAAAAAAATAATAAATAAAAACTTTACGCACTTCTCAAAAATGATAATAAACATATCTCTGTCTATTGTGATCATTTGTAAGAAATAATTTCCAAGCTGCAATTATTTTTATTCTCTGGAACAATCTCTAGTACATGTATATTCTTCAATAAGCCTTTCGTAAATTAGGTAATGGTGTTAGAATTTAATCCTTTCGAATTATAAAAAAATAAAAGTATAGTAAACCCTTCTATAAAGCTCCTTGCATCTATACCTTTCCCTTCTAGTACGTAAATTATCATTCTATATATTTTTCAAATATGTAATACATTGCTTACTACATTAAAAAATCGAAAAGGGTAATTTTAAATATGCAAAAAGAAAAAATTCTCATATATTGGCAATGTTATGTTCATGTTAAGAATTGCATAAACTTTAATATGAAATTCGTTCGATTTGTTTTCGATAGGAAATTGAAATGAAAAAAAAATCGTACAGTTTCCGGAAAACCGTAAAGCACAATCTCAGGTATAAAAACATAATGTTAACCTTTCAGCCAAGTGGCATAAGGTTTGATAAAAAAATATACGGAATTTTTAATTTCTTTACTGATTCAAATACGATGTACTTTATGGAAACTATTTTAAAAAGGCAAAATTAATATTAATGTTAATTCGAAAGTTCTTAACATTTTCAATAAAACTTATATTTATTATTATACCTGACATACGCTAATATAGTACATATTAATAATATTATATATTTGCAGGCGGCTTGTGATTAAAAAATAAAACAATGCTCTAACTTTTCTAAATATTGAAATAAAAATCAAAAAAATGTCAATGTAAATTCCGTGTTTCAGATATTAACGGGCGGATTTAAATCTGGATGTGACATTTATTTTTTCTTGTTAAGAATTTAGGGTAAATGTATGTCCAACCAAGGGCAATAAATATTGTTATATATTATTTAATGTCGATTTTAAGGACGCCTGCGTGCGCCGCACAATCTGGCCATATGGACGGGGCGCCCCTGACTACGAGTCAGACTTGTCATTCTATCGCAAAGGGTAAATGTGTAAACTAGTGGTCTCCAAACTCAATAAAAATGTGAGCTACTTTCTAAAATTGAAATTGTCTGCTGAGCTACTTATACATATTCCCATTCGCAAGGTCCTTTTGTGTGTCTGCTGGGATATTCATGGAATTATTTATTATGAATTATAGAAATCAGGATATACAATAGCTACAGAAGTTTATCGTGGACAACTCAAAAGATTAAACGATAAAAATAAAACGTCCGAATTTAATGAACCGAAAAGTAATTATTCTGTTACGCGATATCTGCAAAGACGACTCGTGAAATTTTGAGAGTTTAAATTTTGACGTCCTGAAGCATTCTCCATGTTCATCAGATCTTGCTCCTTCAAATTTGTATCTTTTTAGGTCGATAGAACATTCTTTGAAGCATAAAAAATTTAAAGAGTCGAAAATCTTATAAATACATATTTCAACGCCAAACTCTCAAGTTTTTACAGAAAGGGGTATTGAAAAATTGCCTGAAAGATGTCAAGAATCAGAAGAAGATTATTTTTTGTGATGTTTAAAAATATTTGAATAAATGCTCTGTGTGCAGTACTTTAATTGGGTCCCATTACAAAAAAAAAATATATAAAGAAGAATTTCCTCTCTTGGCGCTTTCGGCGCCCTCTAATCTTCCGGCGCTGTGTGCGCCGCACAATCCGGCCATATGGACGGCGCTATCCCTTTGTATAAATGATAATTTAATTCGATTTATGATTAATAAACGTAACGAATTCAAGATGTTCAATAAATTATGATACCCAATTAGGTAATGGAATCTATTCTACGTTTTTTATTAAACAAAATGGTTAAATAAAACAAATATAATACCTAAATATATATGTATCATAAAAATATGTCATAACGCTGAAGTGCGTAAGTGCTCAGAGCAGTTGTAATACCCGCAATTGATTTTTGTTCCCCTTGAAATATGCCAGATAAAAGTTTTTCTATGTACACGTGTCATCGCCACTTATTATCAGATGAAATAATGTTAAAACGCACGGACGTACGTATAACTTTTCCGGGAAATTTCAGTTTCCGCGTGGAAAATAAATAAGTCGACCTAATTCTCGGCGAAAAAAAATAAAAAAGCGATCCTCAAAATGAATATCGCATTGAAAACTTTTCCAATTTTCCACTCGCATTTTCCGCGAAACATAATTTGTTGGTCTTCGTCGAATAAATAAAGTCTCGGTTAATTTCTGGTAGTGGATCCCAGCTTCTGATATCATTTAGCAGAGAAATTTCAATTTATATCACGAATTCGAATGAATGAGTAAGTTGTGTACCTGTAGGAAATTGAACACAATGAACTCCCTGTAACGAAATCACAATAGCAGAAATAATTAAATTATACTATCTAATAATAATAATGTATTATTTTTAAATTATTTCTATATACATTTTGTATTATATAAATGAAACCGCAAATTTGTTCCTATTGGATTTTCTAACTAAGTAGGTCTAGTGACAATGAAACCGTAGGGGTATTTAATCGTACAGGATAAGTTTGGTTCACCGACGACGGGTCCAGACCAGAAATTGAATAAATAGAGAAAACCCCTGTCACGCAGCTTATTTAAGTTTGTTATCATTCCATATATTTTATATATAATATGATATGTATTTATGTCAGACTTTTGCATAAAATGACATTTGAAATTTTAATAATATTATATTCGGTTGAGTCATAAATAACTTTTCATTTTTTTTATCATACTTTTATGGAGCTTTAAAAAATTTACAAAATTATGCTAATCAATTATGTATTCACCACCGTTAAATATAACCTTCTCCATCTTATTGGCAACATATCGATCCCCTCCTCATAAAATTTGGTGGGTTTGAACTGAAAGAAAGTATCAAGGGCCTGATTGACTTGCTCATAAATAATGAAAATTTTTCCGTTTAAAAAAATATGTAAAGAACAGAAAAGGTGGTAGTCTATAAGAGCAAGATTTGGAGAGTAAGACTATCCGGTTGACGATTTCAGGACGCTTTTCCAATAGTTTTTCATGAACTATATCGTATTGGGCAATATAGAGAGAAGATCTGTTAACGTTCATCATATACGAACCAACTGAGTTGAATCAACTCATTGTTGAAGGCATAGAGGGAATCCGGCATTCTCGGTCATGGAGAAAAGAAGCCACAAGTCAGAATAATGACATATTGTCCATGAATTATAATTTACTTGAAGTAATTTAAATAAATCTACATAAGTGCACCCTCATGATGGGGCGCGCCGTCTATATTTATTTATTTATTTATTTATTTATTTAAAGACAATGCGTGATTGGCATTACAGAATGACCCAGTTCGCCAATCACGCATAACACATAATAATACATGAGAAAAATCAATAACACACAACAACATATATTACAATAAATTGAAGAAAAGAATTATAAAATCTCCCTATAGATATCAATAAACGGCTAAGATTTGACATCGAATATATCCTACATATTCGGCCAAATGGTTGAGCTGTGCTAATAGCTCATTACCGAGAGTTCTCTTTTGAGTGAGCTCCTTGTCCTCGCCTTTGGCGGAAGAAAAAAGCATACGTGAACGGGTTCGATGGTAGTGAGGTGGCGCCCCATAAGGACAACTCGCACAATACAAGGGGATTATGTACTGCGCCAATCAACAGCTTGAAGAAGTGCTTTGCTAAGTAAATCGACCTTTTTTTCTCGAGGGTCACATACCCCAGGTAGCCCTGTACCGATGCGCTGGGGTATAAACTTGGTTATAATCCAAACTCCCAAGAAAATTCTTCTGCATCTTCTCTAATCTGAGGGAATTCGAGGCGTCATAAGGCGCCCATATAATGGAACCTGATTCGAGCAAGCTCCGAACCAATGCATCGTATAGCACTCGTATGACTAAGGTGCTACGTATGTGGTGAGAATTTCTCAAGACGAAGCCTAACATTCTTGACGATCTCATACACACGTCCGATACATGTAAACTAAATTTTAACTTAGAATCAAACAAAATACCCAGATCTTTAACAGACGATTGCTTAGAAAGAGTTACGCCCTAAGACTGTAAATTAAAATATGATGGCCTTTGATCTAGAAATGTCATTGTTTGACACTTTCCAATACTTCTAATGGAAGACGATTTAGTATTGACTAACCGTGCAAAGAATCACCGTCCAGCTGCAACGAAAGGCATCTTCCATCATGCAATAGGATCGAAATATTTTTAAAAATCGTCTGTGAAAAGTGAAAATTTACATTGAAGGATCCGATGAAAACCATTTATAAATAAAATAAATAATAAAGGTCCCAAATTTGACCCCTTCGGAATACCGGAAGGTGTATTGTATGTATACGACGCTCTGGGGAGTCGCATTTCACATTGCTTCCTCTGAAAGGTAACCTGAGAAGAAGCGTACGAGATTATCCTGATAAATCTGAACTGTCTTAGCTCTGGTGAATGAGTCTGGCATGATCGACTTTATCAAACGCTTTTTTCAAAGTCGTTGTAGATAACGTCGATTTGAACCCCTCTTTGTCCAAATGACTTAGGACACAAAGTTTAAAATCCGGCTAGCTGTGACTGTTGAGCGTCCAGGGCTGAAATCCATGTTGCTCGTCGATAATTCTACATTCAATATGGTTAAATATGTATTTATGCAGAATCATCTCAAACAACTTGGTGTCTGGATATAGAACAGCCACTGGTCTGTGAATTGCTTTTATTATCTGACTTATTCCTTTAACATGGGAGGACGGAAAGTTCTTACAAGTCTGAAACTGGGACGACTTTATCGATAGGTTGAAAATATGACGAAGAGGCTCAGTTAGTTCATCTTGACATGCTTCTTAGAACGAAAGAAGGTATACGATCGGGTCCAGCTGATCGTTTCGAAATTAATTTTCCAAAAGCAAACGTCATTTGAGCTTTGTCTACGGTGTCGATGATTAGCTGTGGTGCATTAGAATAGTAATGGTTCGAATGGTTAGTTTGTGCGGCGCACACAGGCGCCGGGGCGCCGAGAAGAAAAAATATAAAATAATAATTTTATAAGGTCCGTAATTCGTTTTTTCAACCACACGAGACCTACAGGGGCGATAAAAGTTCTGCACACAAGCGCTCATTTAGCCAGGAGCTCCAGCTAGTATTTTTCAACCTATCAAGCTATTGATCCCAATCTATCAAGTCCAACAATAGAACATCATTTAAATAAAAACATCTTTTACTCCAGCAACACAGCTTCATAGCTCTTTGCCACGTTCCCTTGCAGACTAAGTTTTAAAAAGAACTAGAGTAAGTATTTAAAAACAGTTATTTTATTGTCATAGAAAATCATCTATCCAGGGTTGTGATGCTTTAAATACTTCTGGACATTTATCAGTAATGCAATCGCAAAATCATTTTTTTTAATTTCAAACCTGAATATAATCGAAGCCTTTCCTTTTCTGACAGAAATCCAGTGCCAGGCGATGTATTCAAGATCAGAAAATAAGGGTTAGCGACTCAAACTACATCTGTGATTCTTATCATTGCCCTCGTCCGCCTGATAATTAAAATTACCGTATTTATTGTATTCTAAGCATAGGCGCGCATCCATATGACCAGAATGTGCGGCGCACACAGACGCCAGATAATTAGAGGGGAAAGTTTATAGTGCAAATGGATAGAGGACTTCAGTGTTATGGGTTGTAGGTAGCATGCATATTATTTTGATAATGTAAGTTAACCACGATTGAGCTAAGTTAGTAGTTGGATAAATGTCCGCCGAAAGCTATGAATTCAAGGAATTATTTATAACACTGGCCAGGGGTATGTAAGCGGAAGAGACCCATTACCTTCGCCTGCTTTATAATAATATATATGTAGTTAGTTTGACGCGTAGGAATTCATTAATTTAATGCCACCTATTCTTCGTTGAATAAATAATTATAAACAAATAATATAAATTTTAATCCAACTAAAATAATATTAAAAATTTACCAGTGTCCTGGTTTGATACCTCTTGCATCTTTAGAATATTTATCGAATCTTTATATGGACGAACAGCGCTTGGAAGCGCTGGAATCTTTCTGTTATGCCGTCCATCAATCACAATCAAATCAATAAAATAAAAATATTATAAAATTCAATCAATTAACGACGCATTTCTGTGGTTATATCATTTAAAAACTGAATAGGCGCGCCGTCTACATATGGCCAGATTGTGCGGCGCACACAGGCGCCAGAAAATTACGGGTGACAATATAAGTGATAACAAGGACTTATTTTTAAGAAAGAGCTTTATATTAATAAGTCAATCGCGACTGAGCTAAGATAGTACCTGGATCGGTCTGGAGAAATCTATTAATTCTGGCGATTCTTTTGGACACTGGCCAGGGGGATGTAAGTGTGAGAGGCTCACTGCCCCATTCAACCATCATCAAGTAATAAATAAACAAATATTATAAGCATTCAATAAAAATATGTTAGGATTAATTATCAGAGTAGATTTTTTTCATTACTTTGATCAATTATACTGAGATTCCTACATTGTATTTTTTAACCAATTAAATAATACTATTATTTTCAATAAAAATTTCTGAAACCTGTTTTAATTTACAGTAAAAAACTGATATGTGTAGTTTTCCTCGATATACCGCATATGAATCGAATTGATATTGATATGATACAACACATTGTTATCGGAAAATAATATGGACATGAAACGAATGGATAAATATTACATATCTTATCCCTTGAAAATCCCCGGATCAAAAGTATGAGGTTTTTAGGTGAAAAGGGGAAAAAACCCGCCCTGGGAATCGTATAAGATCGAGTCCGAGAAGCTTTTAACCCGACTTTGATCTCTGAATTTTCGTCTTGATTTGTTGGGCGTAACGAAAATAATTCTATTTTCGCAAAAAAAATAAAATGAAAACACTCAAACCGTTAAGCAGTTTTTCCCTGTAAACACCATATTCCTCGTTTAGAATTTTAAATGTTCTTGACCGATTTTAGCCAAAAATCTCAGCACCACGAGTGCCTTATTGACCCAAATAATTATTATCCGCTGAGCGGTCATGCGTAACATGGCTCGCTCGCAATAAAGCCGCATTTAAAAATATATTAAATTATTATATATTTAATTATACAGATTTAAATATGTTTCGCAGATTGGAATCGCTGTTCAAACATCGGACGGCTGTGAAAGCCTTCTATTTCAATTTGAGGCCAACAATGGCCATCTATGGTGTATTCTCTACGGTTTACCTGCCACTAAATTGAATTTCCTCAGTATTGAGGCCGTCGAGATGTTGCCGGCAAATGGAACAGCCTCCCCGATAAACTTGCCAATAAAGTATTTGTTTTCTGTCTAAAAGGCTGAAAAACCTTTGGTTCAGCGCACAACGTACATATATTACACACGGGCGCATACACTCGCGATGCGAAATATTAATAATGGCAGACGACAATTTGGAAAGTTGGTAATCCGAGATATTGGCCTGTGGAACAAGTTTCCAAATTGGCAAGAGAAGGTCGCCAGGGAGGGCACTAAGTGCACTCAGGGGATTGTCAGAGTTGGGTTTCGGCCCCAACAGGTGGTTCGACTCGACGAAATACCAACAATGGCCAATCGATATATTCCTAAGCATATTTATAAATCAGTGGGTATACATATAATAATATATTATATATTATAAATTAATTAATTAGAAGCGGAATCTATGTCTAGTTTAAATGCGGCAGGCACCGGACAGTGGCGCGTCGACAGTGTCCGGTGCCTGTGTGCAGATCATTAGGATAAAATAAAAATACATTTTATTTTTATCGAAATGTATACCATTTTAATGAGATTTATTGAATTAATAGTTCATATTTTCCAATGTCTCACCTGTTGACGCCTGTGTGCGCCGCACAATCCGGCCATATGGATGACGCGCCTCTCAATGCGGACCAACAAATATTACTAACATTCGCATGTGGCGCTTATATTCGACTCTTTTCCGATGATCCTTTGCTTTATCAAATTTAAAAGCAGTCTTATGCTCTATAGAAATAAGCACACGTGTTGGCATTCGTTTCCGAAAGAATCCCGTCTCATGTACATTTAAAAAATAATTGTATGAACAGTTCTTGGCTGATGGCTTTTGTGTGTGCCATATATGCGAAAATATATTATTTAAATGATATCGGTTTTTTAGCCTTTCCAATCACCAAAAGTTTAATTTTGTGAGTTACAGGTGCGTTCGCGGCATAAGTTTGGGTATCAACACCACATTCTTCTGAAAGTTTCAATATAGAAGATTTCCCTTTTTAGATTTTTTTGATATATGAATTAAATTCATGCATGGAAAATCCGCAAACGGGATAATCCGAATACAAACATCCTGATTGTACCGTATTCATATTTTTAAGATATAAATAAAGAAGAAAATTCTCAAAAATTTTAATTAACATTGAAAATATATGTACTTTTAAAAACATCAATTTAAAATTAGCTGTTTTATGACAAATACCCATTTTTTATATTTTTTATTGATCTCAAATAGCTTGGAAAAATAATATGCGCTGTCTTTATGTATAGAATATTATTACTATTATTTTAACCATTTTCGGAACACACAAAAAAAATCGAACGAACAATTAAAAAAGAATGACTGATAAGGAATGTTTTTTTTCATAAAATCGAATTTTTATTTTTTAAAACAATGTCTCTTTCCGGGTATTTTGGTTAAAAAACAAAGGAAATTTTATAAAAAATAGAATACATAACAATTAATAAATTCTCTATAAATTCAGATCGAGTTTCATTGATGCGATATTAATTTTGTTTATTTTATTTTTATTTAAGTGGCATATTAACCTGGCATAGGCACCTCCGTCGCAACCATGATGTCCAGGTTATCTTGGCTCTTCGAATATGGGTCAGTAATATCTATTTAGACGATAATATTTTTTATAAATTATATATTAGGGAGGTCGAAAAGTAATCATTTTTTTTTTGATGGCGAAAAACATTTATTTATTAAAAAAAGATCAAATACTAATTAACAAAATAATTTCCACTTCTTTCTAATACTTTTGCCAGAAGGCGTCCCCGAACCAAAGATATCGAAGAAATTTTGATTACTTCTCGGTCCCCCTAATACTATTTTTTTTACCAAACGTTTACTACCGCGTTTAAGTGATGTGATATGTATAAAACTACGCTTGCACATTAAACATATATGAAATAATAAAGCCATTTATAATTAAAACAAATGTTAGGCCCCCTAAACTAAAATTATATGAACACGCAAGAGCAAAAACATATTAAACCATTAAAATTAATAATCTTTCGAAAATTCAATAACATAAACACACCACAGAAAATACCCGAGTATTCATTATATGTAAAACAAAATCGATGGCCGATATTTAATATTTAAATGAGGATATGTGCAAATTCGCGGAGCGTATCTGCAGTCGACGCTGGTGCCGTGTCTTTCGGGGATCATGATAAAAATATTCAAAGTTAACCCTTTGGAACCCGGGCATGAATAGGAATGTGATTGTAATAAAATCGATCCAATTTTGAGCCGCACAAGAATTAGATTCAATACGTGAGCGACATTAAATATTTGCAGCACGGCTCGTTTGCAGATCCCGCTCGGGATCCCTCAGATTCCCGAATGAAACGCCACAAAATAATCCAACAAATCCACAAAGGACTCCCGACCCTGTCATGTTGTCTCTTTATCGCCATGTTTTTAATTCTGCGGGATGGCAACACACATAGAGCTCATTAGTATTCCCGGAACATTTAGGGTCGGAGCCGTCTCAGCGGGACTCACTCCCGGAGAAAGGATAAATGAATTGCTTTCCAATCAATAAAAAGAGGAAAAAAGGACGCGAATTGATTCACCGACATTCGAGTCAAAGGTTTCATTGCATAATATATAAATATTACTTTTTATGTGTAGTATTTTATACTAATCTTTTGGGTTTAATTTAGAGCCGTATTGAAACATTTTAATTGGATGCTAAATAATGGAAATTGCCTTACTTTTCATTAAAATTTGTTCTGAATGCAATATCGAAGCGAAAATCCTTTAAGGACATCCTCCCTTTTCTCCCATCAATATATTGAAAAACAATTTATTTACTTAGAAAGGCACTTTATTTTGGCTGCCTGTTGCTCCGAGTCTGTTTGAGAGAAAAGAGCAGGGAATCTATTTCTATCCTCCTAGCACCTCTGTCTCTGTCTATTCCCGATGCCCTATATTCACCCCGCCAGTCTTTGCAAACTTTTACGCTTTTAATTTAATTTCAAGTAAAAAAATATTTAATATATAAAACAATTAATGCTTACTTTATACAGTAAACCCTCCTATTAGGCTGTTCTACGCGTTTTCTACAACAGGTTCGACAGTGCCTTCTATAGCGCTCCCTCCTAGAACGTAAATTTTCAAGAATCAAACACAAATTTCGTAAATAAGTATGTAATGCAATGTCGCAATAAAATAAAAACAGGGCCAATGACGTTTAATTGATAATAAAAAAATAACACGTGACATTGACATTGAACAAGGTCATTTAAATATGCGAAAAACCATCGATGTATCGATTTCGTTCATTTACTTTGATTTCTATAACGCGGATTTTTTTATTGGGTGGTCCCAGCTGTTAAAAGTGTTTAGTTGGAAGAATATTTGACCAAAAACAACACTGTTATGATGTCTCCGTATTCGCCGGACTTGACTCCCTTTAATTTCTACATATTCCCACATCTACAAGTTCAAAAATGATGAATAAATAATAATAATAACTGTAGAATAATAAAAATTTTCACTTTTTATTAACCCTCGTATGTGTTCAAGTAACTTTATATATTAATATTACATAAATTGATACAAATTGAGGTACAGTGATGTTTCGATCTATCGTTTTTATGATTAAAAACGAAAATAGCTTTCGATCGAATAGGATAAATAGGTCTAATTGTCACCCGTAATAAAACAACGAATATCTTTTGTGAGAAAATATGAATTTACAACGATTAATGCGGGATTATTTACAACTTAATTAAATAAAATATGATTTAGCATTAAACTAGACCTATTCCTTGGATTTTTTCGACTCTCCGACACAGAACGCGTGACAGTTGATTTTCATTGATTTTTTTTGAACTTCATTTGTTTTCAATAGTTTAAAATTTATTTAAAATTATGCAATTATGAATATTTCTAATAAACATATATGATCTTAGTAAACTGCCATAACAATTTCAATCATAATCCTCATTACGCATTGTGACCGTGGAGCATGAGACCTCCGACAGTTAGGGGCCCCAAAAAGGCCCCCAAGACCTTATTCATTATATTATATAATATAGTTTCGTTTTCTTTTTACGACCGTTAAAAAAATTCATGCCAACGATTGAAAGAATCGTCGTTGACATTGATGCATCTAGGGGCCTCTGAAATGTAATTAGCATCATTAGCAAAGTCACAATGCGTCAGAAGCGCGCGCCTGTAGCCTCATTAATTCAGGGGGCCTCAAAGTTCAGCTTTCAAACCATTTTTTTCATTATTTAATATTTTTTTCATTAAAAATATAAATAATAATATAGAAGTATTCTCTAAATTTAATTGACAAATGAATAACGCCAGCCATGTCATGTTTCTCAGATGGCTATCCGAAAGGAACGGCCCCTAATATTTTTTAAGAATAAAAAGTTTATAATATCGAGATCGCAAATATCGATCACCGAGAAGCTAACAAAAGAAAGAAGAAATAAAAAAATAAAAAATAAAAAATTGTTTTTATTTCTGTCTTTTTACATAAATTAATGTAAGAAATTGAGTAAAAAAACCTACGTGTATAATGCACACTATAGGGTTTAGTGAAAATATTTTGTGGGGCCTCAAAATTTAATTGCGCTAAATCCGCCACTGACGATGCATAGCATTTCAATATGTTTGTATATTGCAGAATAGAATATGTTTTTTAAACACTTAATGCATATAAAATATTCAAAAGAAGATACTCAGTTTTCAGCACGAGTAGCTACTCGGCGAATTCAAAGCTTTATGCGCAGACAGGATTGCCTATTGGGTCGGAAACTAGTCCCACTGGTTTGAAACTCCTTCTGAAAGGAATATACTTGTATTCTTTTAGACCGTGATGAAAATGGTACGAGGTGCTTTGTCCCGCTCGCTCTCGCACTTGTTGCTCTCTTGCTCTGGAGCCCAGCTGCATCACTGCTCTGACTGTTAATTGGAAAATATTTAATCTCTTCCTCTCGCAATCTGTCACAGTTTTTAACACAGCTTTGTATCATTGTTTTGAACCAAATAATTACTTATGTTCCCCATCAAGTCGCAGCGCAGTGCATCTGGGGAAATCTAACCCTATCCCATATCAAATGATGTCCCGGGCGAAGACCTTTTCCACCCCAACTCCCCTTCAATCTCTATGAAAATTAATACACGCCTACTAAATTTCATCGCGTGTTTTCACACCGACTTTGGTATTGTGAACAGTTGTTACGTATAACGTAAATTATACGACTAAAATATAGTTTTCTTCTTACATAAATAATACAAATAATCTTTTTTTTAATCTTACAACACTTAAACCAGAACCAATAATATGCACAACCCCTGTTATATTTTTATGACAATATATAGATTAAAAAAAGGAATCTTAATCCGTTTCAAAATATTTTTAATATCATATCATAATCAATAATTTAAGAGAATAACATAATATGTCGTCATGAATATTTTTTTTCATTAATAAATTTATTATGTTAATATTATTTATATAATTGAAAATAGACTAGTATTTTTAATATTATATTTAACAATAAATACATAATAACGTGTATGTATTTAAATTTGTGATATCATTGTGACAATTGAGTCCTGGCCGTGTTTTGCGTTGTTATTACCGCGCCTAAGAAGAAATTTCTCGCGCGAAAGCGTAGTAACTGTCAAATGGTTCTCGTCATTGATTTTTTTTAATATTTCAACAAAATGTATGATAATTACGAAAATTTGCAAATTAAATTGGCAAGAAAATATCTAAAATTGAAGATTATCGAAGACAACCTTACATTTCGTGGCCACGATGAACAAAAGGTTCATATTTTCAACTTGTTATTGAGAACAGTTGAATCTGGAGAATCGAATTCAGCTCTTATTATAGGACCGAGAGGAGCAGGCAAGACAACGGTTATTATATTTTATTTTAATACTGTATAATGAATATATTTATATATAGATTGAATATTTTATTTATTATTATAGTTAATTTATAATGTTTTATGGGAGTTGGGAAAGCTTCCCCACTTCGAAGACAATTCAATCCTGGTTCGACTCAACGGTCATCTGCACAGCGATGATAAATTGGCTTTAAAATCTATAACCACTCAGGTAAATTATATTATTTATATCGAATATTAATATTTAATGTAATCATAATGAATTTATTAATTTGAATAGATGTCATTGGATAACGTCGTTGATGATATGGTGTTTGGAACATTCTCTGAAAATCTTTCATTTTTATTGTCATGTTTGAAATCTGGTAAAGATAAAAGTTGTAAGAGCGTATTATTTATTCTCGAGGAGTTTGATTTATTTTGTCACAGCCATGGATCACAAACGTTGTTGTATAATTTATTTGATGTGGCGCAAAGCAAACAAGCCCCCATTTGTGTTTTAGGCAAGTACTATTGTATTTTATTTAATGTTTGATGTATAACACCTGAGTTATTTTTTTATTTAGGTGTCACATGCCGGTTAGATGTTATCGAACTTCTTGAAAAAAGAGTAAAGTCAAGATTTTCTCATCGTCAAATATTTATTTTTCCTAATAATGTAAGCTGTCTCCAAAGTGACGGCGATGATGACGTTATTATTGAAAACCGAATACAACTTTTTAAAGAAATCCTTTGCTTACCTATGGAGATTAAAGAACCGATTAAGAAAAAAAATCCCGTTGATTGTATCACCGATGATCTCAAAAAATTTGTTAAACTCAACAATATGTCTCCGATCAAAAAACCAGAAAAAGCAAACAAAAGTAATAATTCAAATAGTTGTGACTCTCATAGTGATGCCGATGACCCCGATAAAATTATTCAAAACCGTTTTGAAATTCCATACGAAATATTGACCAAGTGTAAAACCGATTATAAGGAATTTAGAAATCTAGATCCTATTTTCGTATCCTGCTGGAATGAAAACATAGATAATCTTTGTAACGAACCTGATGTTCGTAATTGTTTACAAAGATTATATGATATAAATATAACTGAAGAGTTCTTAAAAAAATTTTTGGTAAGATTCCATTTATTTATTATATTAACACATTGCTTACGGGTATCGTAGATTCCACATCAAAAGCGTTTTTGCATATGTCCGGGCAGCGCATATCACACGCTAGCCGACACTACGCGTTTGATAAGCTGTATTTTTAAGTTTTGTTTAATATTCACCAATATAGAGATTCTAAAGATGCGAGGGGAATGAGTATCACATTAATATTCCCCCCAGTGACAAACCACGACACTGGGGGGCACACAATAAATTTTATAATTATTTCAAAGAAGGATAGATTGCATTAAATTAATTAATTCCAACATGCCAAACTACCTACATAAATGCGGAGGTAATGGATCTCTTCCTCCTTTTCGTAGGATACCTATCCAACTACTAACTTGGCTTAGTTGCGGTTAACTTACATTATTCAAATAATATACATGTTACCTACAAGCCATTACACTTGTAATATTTGACTCGTACATGGCTCTTTTACAAATAGCTGTGCATTTAGAAATTGTCGACGTTTGTCGGCAATCAATGAGGAGTTTGAAGGGATGCTTATGATGTTGGAACATCAGGCCCCTGATCGTTGGGGTCCCCAAGACCTTACTAATTATTTTAAAGAATTTCGTTTTGTTTTCTTTTTTGGAAAGCTTCAGTTGCTTTTTTGGAAAAAATTAAAAAATACTAAACCTCAAGAGGGTCTAAAATACAGATGTTTGTGCTGTTTTAAATATTAATCACGTCTGATTCAATGAGGCGTAGCAGAAATGTCCAACCGGTTATGGTTTTTGGATATCCAAATTTAGACACATGTTTAAATTTTATTGCTAATGGAAAGTACATACATATTTTTTCCTAATATTGGTCGCATTCTTTTTTCATCGGATTTATAATTGAACTAAGCCTTTGATGATTTCACCACATCCTGTTTTCAAGTTATATGACATTTTTTGTTAATTTATGAGAAATTATTGAAAAAAATATTCCATGTGTTTTTTAGTTCTTTGATTGACATAAAACTACGTCCGAATTAAATTCGAGGGGACAAAAATTCGTTACAAAATGAGCATTAATCTATTTTTTGCTAAAAAATACATGAATAATATTTTTTTTAAAGTCGCGAAGAGATCAAATATCATTATTGTTACTATTTTTACTAACTAATTAACTATTAATCCACTTTTCCTCATTTCTAAGAAACGTGACCATGTGCATGATTCCCCTTATGGAAGACCATGGACTTGGTTTTCATGGGGATGTATAGTACAGTGGTTTTCAATTGCCTTTTGCACCACAGAACTTTTTTATACTGAAAACCACTGCTACACGCGTTCCAGTTTTTATTTTTGGGAATTAATTTTTTTGTGAAATAAAGATCGTCAGCCTCCACCCCACCCCTCTGTTGACCAGCGTCACTCAGAATTCTTTGGAATGGTCATCCATCCGAGTACTATCTGCGCTCTGTAACGGTTAACTTGACAATAATTCAATTGTAATTAACTTCAAGCTATGACGGCTCACATACATTACATACATTATGTTCTTATAAATCATCGGAAACCGACACCCCCACCCCAATTATATTATTTTAGGGGCCCCTGAAATGTAATTACTGAGGCCCCAAAAAGTCACCATCTGTCAATGTCCGCAATTTTCTCCAAACTTAACACTAGGAATTTATAACATTTCTTTAAATAGATTTTTTCAACTTTTCACTGTTAAAACGTTTTGTTTTTTGTATATTTTCTTATCGGTAGGTTTAGTGTTTTTAGGTAATTGCTAATAAAAGCATTCATTTGAAATATTTTATGGCTCTTTTACAAGAAAGTGTACGTTTAAAATTTTTTTAATGTTTAATATCTAATATTTAAACCCAAAATGAATCTCATTCAACATTTTTTAATTTATTTAAATACACGTTTCACAAAGACTGTCTTTTAATTTTTATGTCTTCATTAGTCAATTATAAACATAACGTTACCAGAAGAGTATCAAATTTTATTTTGTCTTTACGATTGTATTCGAATTTTTGTTAAATTTGGAAAAATGGAACAAGATAAATGTACGTTACAAAGACAGTCAATCAGAAATTAGTGATAACGAGAATGACAGTAAAATGGAAAGTATTAAAAATAAACCACGACAACATTCCCGCCCCGTAGGCAATGTGTTAAAAACATTATATAGTTCACTATTTTTAATAATATAAATAACTTTTTAGATTAAAATGGTGTGTAAAATATCGATTGAACATCCGCAGATCGAAATATCCGATATTCAAAAAATTACACAAGAATTGACAAGTAGCGACGATAAAGTTTTGATTCTAATCTCACTATCGATATTAGAAATTTCGCTCATAATTGCAATGAAACATCAATCTGAAATTTTTAACGAACAACCCATGAACTTCGAAATGGTTCTAAGCAGGTATGCTTAATAAAGTATTTTATATAAAATGATGTATTTGTATATTTTTTTCTTTTAAGGTACACCAAATTTGCAAATAGTAATATGTCATCTCAAACGGTTCCGCGAGCTGTGATACTGAAAGCGTTTGAACATTTACATTCCATGGAACTGATAGCACCTATCAAAGGAGACGTTGGCATGTCAATTGGGTATATTCAAAAAGAATACAAACTCTTCCGATTATTAGTCACATCGACGCAGATAACGGAGGCGATCAAGCATTATAAATCTCTTCCCACTGAATTATCGCAGTGGGCATTCAGCTCTCTGGTCTGAACTATTTAACTAATACTGAATAATTTATTATTTATAAACTTGAACTATTCCATCGTATTAAAATAAATAGTGTTTATTTTAATTATTTATTTTATTTATTTTAAAGACAAGAAAATTTAAGCAAAAAAGTATATAACAGTGCTGTGGAGTCATTAACCCTTTCAATGCGGCGGGTCTAAACACAATTCTGCATCTGAGTGCGGCGCTTTGACCAAATTATTTTTTTTTGGCGAGATAAATTTCTATTCACCGCTTTACTCACTATATTAGACCATTTTCCTATAAGAGATTTATGCAAACATGTTGATTAGGATATGTTCTTCCATCTCACCAAAATAAACTCGATCTGATTTATTTTCGTAATAATAATAACCAAAATAAAATATCAATTGCTCAAACAGAGATTAAGTGAGAAAAAAATGGGAATGCGAATCAAAATCAAAAATGCGAAATGCAATTTTCTTATATCATTACATCCGTACACGTGTATGTGGAACATAATGTACGTGGAACACCCTTAACAACCCCTGAGCCAAGATACGTCACCAATACTACTGCGGAGATTTGAATAGTTACTATTCATATTTACATATTACATGGTTCCTATAAATTTCTTGTGATATGTTGTATATTTATTGTTAGCTGTGTTTATTAGCTGATTTTTAAAACAAACTCCATCACTTAACTCGGTCTAGTTTAAATGTAACGACAAGTTAAAGTTTTAAAGAATCTCGCGCATGTACGACATGCGGCCGCACCCTGGACACGATTTGTATGCGCGTGATGTACGTCATGTGTCCCGCACTGAAAGGGTTAAAAAAAACATGACTGACTCAAAAAAGTTAAAAAAAATTATCAGCTTGTTTTCCTACCTTTGCATACAGCCAATTTTTCCATGTTATAGGCATAAAAATAAAATAAGATCAAACTTTATTAATTATTTATTAGAATTTATTCTTAAAAACAACACTGGTTCTATTAAATCTGTATTCTTAGAAGCTCTCAAATCAGAATTGAGGATTTTAAGAGCGGAAAATATCAGCTCTACGGATACTTGGATTGGCAGCGATGCTTTAACGATCAACGCTGAATCTTTTACGATTTCTGGATACTGCTGTATTGTCATTTTAGCATTTAAATTATAAGGTCGATCAATTTTTTTCACCATTTTTAATGCATCGTAAAATTCATTTTTAAATATTGAAATAGTGTACCCTTTGTCTACTATATTGGGACTCAAACGAGAACGTTTTATTTCTTCTTGTTCGTACGTCACTTACGTGTCATATTGATTAGTATAAATAATTATAAAACAAATAATATAATTTTCAATCCAACTGAAATAATATTAAAAATTAATCAGTGTTGTGGTTTGACACTGGGGGGAATATTAGTGTGAGAGACTCACCCCCCTCGCGTCTTTAGAGTCTTTAGAATGTTTATGGAATCTTTATCAAATCTTTATATGGATGAATAGTGCTTTGGAAGCTTTCTGTTATGCCATTCATCCATCGTCATCAAATAAATAAATACAAAGTAACTTTAGTCACCAATTGCTAAGTAATTTTTCTTTTATTATACAATTAAACCAATGCATAAATTCTTAACATTATATTTTTTGGGATCGGTATGAAAGAATAGGATGATAAAATAAAAACGAGTACAATTAAAATATTTTTATTGAATTATTAGTTGTAATAAAATATGTAAATACATATTATTTAATATTAAAGCAAATTAATAATAATATATACTGTGTTAGAATTTAATAAATCAATTGTTTGCATTATATTTATAAGCTAAATGGAATGTGTATACTTTTTTTTTATAAGGACGCATTATCCTGGAAAGCATAGGATTAACTGTAAAGGGGTTTCACCTATATTTAAACAATAAAGTTTTAAATTCAGAATTGGATATTTAATTTGAGCTGATCATAAAATTATATATGGCGAGGCCATTTAAAAACATTCAATAAACTATTAAATTTTATATATTAAACATCTACTATGATATTTTAAAATAATTAGCACCTCGAATTAGGACGTAAGTCTGATTGTAAATAAAATTGCAAAACATTATAATAGTTAATCAATGCCGTTTTCATATTAAGAATATATTTAAAAAATTATAAATCATTGCTTGATATATTTTATGTAATATCTATCGGAATAATCATTGAACACAGTTATTCTTATATTTATTAATACAACATAGATCTTTTCTATGATGTTTGGCACATTAGTTTTTATTGATATCCTTAATATTAAAATAGTTATTTGCAAAGAAGCTATAGCGTTTTGTTAATACATGTTATCAGAAGCTTTTAATGAGAATAGATAATTTTTGCACGCAGCTGTTTATCTGGATCGTTCGAGAGGGTCAATGCACCACATTCAATGAAATGTTTTTAATAAGTCCAAATAATAATGGCACATATAAATCTAATATACATTTTAAATTTATTATTAAATTCAAATTATATCGTTAAAGTACATTTAAAGATCAACAATTAAGTGCAAAAATTATCTTTTAAAAAAAAAATATAAAAATCATCCCTCCACTCGTCAAAAAACATAATCGTTCATTGATAAAATGCAAAGTAATACATTGTATAACATTATTTTTCAATAAAATAATAAACAGCATTATACCAACGAACAAATATATGAAATTCAAAATAAAAATCCCGAAATATTAAGTATAATTTAAAATGTCTCAATTTATTTTCGTTTGTCTAAATTTTCGCAAAACGTTAATTTTAGAAAGTATATAATATACAGCAGAAAATTTCTTATGTACAGTTTTTACAGTATGCTGTAATTATGGTAAACATCACTGATGTACGGTGATAGCGCTATCAATCGTTTCAATCTAATGGTATTTTTATTTTTCTAAAATATCCAAAACAATGGATCGATATTGTGTTATTCTTTATTGCCGTGGCCATCCCTTGGTCGCTTGGAATGTTCTTACCTCGGTCGAGGTAAATGTAGCCATGTGCTGATGTTCCGCTACAAATTTTTCAAAATAATATAATGAATTGTCAATATAAAAAAGCAATTTATATGATTTATATACCTTGGTCGGGAATATGTCTTCTGATGACCCTCGGAGTACCTTCATCGTCGCTTGCATCCCCATCATCTTGATCATCTGCCGCCCAGCGCTCTGTAAATTCACTAGCCGACCTGACCAAAGAAGGCTGACTCAATGATCGCTGAAGCGAACGCTGACTGGATGTTCTATCATTACAAAATCATTAATAAATAAAATGTTTTATTTCTATATTTAAATAATAAAAAATGTACCTGGGTATGCGATAATCTTGTTCAGTATCGCTGTCTGTATCATAAAATCTTGTTGACAACGGCAAGCCCAATGATGCTTCAGACTGACTATCCATGCCGTCCATTCTAGCGTAATCAACCATCATTTCTGACATTGATCTGAAAAAAAGATATTAATATAAGTATGTGTATATTTACTATATCGCTATTTTGATTTGTGCACTCTAGCGGTTGGTATGTCGTTGATTTTTGTGCAATTTGGACGTAAATAAGAACTTGTGGTGGTTATTCCACACAATGGCAGCAATTATAATTTATTATTTTCGTGCTGCGATCTGTCAACACCGGCTCATCGCCTCGGGGCAGACTTCCACCCGCAGTTGCAGCGTAAACACGCTCCTGCGCTTCATCCATGGCGACTCTGGAGACTCTCCTCTCGTCTTCCTTTGACAATGTCATAAACACGGTATAACTATTATATGCTAACCACTGACATGCAGACCGACACCATCGCTAACGTCTAGCTGCAGACTCCACGTTCGACATCACCGACTTCAGATCACAGACTGGCATGCCACCGAAGAGCCTCCAGCCGGCCTCTCGTCGGAGATCACCAGGAATCTCGAATCATAAATAGTTTGTCGAAACATTTTCTTCATTTCTATATACCGTGTAGTAATAACGGGTAACAATAAATATCTCATGTATTTCTAAAACTGTTTTTTCCTTTTTTATCACCGGCGAGAGTAAAGGCATGCCGAGTCACGAATCCTTATTTTATTTTCCACGTCATACATAACCTTTACAAGCTCATAATATTGATAAACAAAAGCAATGACATATTCTATACATTTTATTTTTAAATGGTGAAAGTTCTGTGGCAGAAAAAACAACATTGCTCATAAATGATTATGAAGATTCGGAGATGGACAACGCGAGATTAACAATCAGTGTCATCGCCTGTAGGTAACATACATATTATTACGATAATGTAAGTTTGCCGCGAGCTAATTAGTACTCGGATAGGTTAATCCTCCAACTTAAACTATAAATTCAGGGAATTATTTATGACATTGGGGGGAATGTAAGTGTGAGAGACTCATTCCCTTGCATCTTTAGAATCTTTAATGGATGAATGGCGCTTTGGACTTTGTTTTATGCCATCCATCCGTAGTAGTAAAATAATTAAATCAATGAGCACCGGTCAAGGAGTCTTCTTTTAAATTAGATGATGACCGAGTATCAGATTTCAGAAGGACTTCATTCATTTCACTTCACATGTAACAGTATTTTGTCATCTATTGTAAAATGGAAAGCTTGAAAATGTGGACACTACAAGAGTTATCTGAACCCGACTGCCAGCAGCATATAAATATCTGTACTTCTCTCTTATCCCGCTTTGAACAAGAGTTCTTTACTCCATTGTAACGGGCAAAAAAGGGATTACATCCAAAAAAGATGCACTTGTCGAGGATAATATATTTGATACATCTGCTTCATCCTTGTATACACAGGATATTGCTCGTAGTGATGATCATTTATTTAACTAACCTCATATCAACATGATCACTACGATAGCTAGAACGCGATGTTCGACGTGAAGGAGATGCTGCAGGCGGTCTTGGAGTACGGCTGGAAGTACCACCATCGCTGTCATATTCGTACAGCGTGGGAAGTGAACTGCGTCTCGATCGTGTATCCCAATCAGACTTCTTACGATAACGTCCACCCTGATGATGAAATAAAATCATTTTATTGCAATAATATCAATATCAGTATATAATTATAAAATATCATCGCTCATTACCTTAGGTCTATCTTGCGGTGGAGCGAGTATTCTTATAATAACATCCCATTTGTGCTGCGGGAAAAGTGCATTGTATCTATGATCTTCGCTAATTCGCTGGAAGTCTTCACGTACAACACACTCTGAAAGAGCGTGTCTCAATTCGGATCGATTCGTAATGATTTGACGCCAGCGCGTACGTTCTTCTATTGTGAGTGCTTCTTGTTCTTCAAAATCAATCTGATAATAGATGTTAACATATTAATAAAAATGAAATTAATTTATATATTATATACGAATTAAATTATTCGTCATACTTCTTCTTGGACATCGGGACGAAGAACTCTGATGAGAACATCCCAATTCACCGGCACTGGCTGTGCTACTCCAACAGGCGAAAATGCTATCTCTTCTTCGGAATATAATGGATTTCTGGCAGGAGGCAATTCTGGTAATATCGGTAATCCGCTAGTACCTATGCTGCCGACTAATTCAGGAGAGAATAAGTGTGGTCCTGTAGCACCTGAAATTATATAAAAATATATAGATTTCGATTGGATTTATTTTGGATTTGATTTTGTTGAAATAAAATTTTTACCAATGTAATTTTGAGGCATTATAAATGGTGGTTCTGATCGAGATGCGATTGTCATGCCAGAGGCACTGGACACATCGCTGAAATCTTCCCAGTTTCCATCACCGGGAGGTGGATAGTTTCTGATTGTTACATCCCAACGTGCCGGAACTGGTCTTGGCGTGCTCTTATATTCGGTAACGAGTCGTCTGTGACGTTCAACATCTTCCACAGTTTTCTTCTCAGTTATTGTTCGTAAAAATACATCGTCCACCATATGAGCAGTTATCTCAGGTTTCCTAATATATGAATAAATAATCAAACTCTTTATTTTGCATTAACGATGAAAAAATAATAAATGAGATATTCGTGATATTAACCTAGCTGGTAAAATTGGTGTTTCTGGCATTGGTTCAATGCTTTCCATTTGCACAACTTCTTTTACAATTTGTATCGGAGGAGGTGGAGCCGGTCGCTAAAAAAAAATCATATATGATGAATATTGAACGGTTTCTATAAATTTGATAATGTAATGTTTAAATAAAAAAAAGTATTAAACATTCAATCTATAATAATAATACCTTAACGGAGAAAAGTTTGCTATGTGTATCATCCACTAATTCTGTAATGGAATGAGTATCTGTCATTTCAGTGTTAAGAGATGCGATTGATCTTGGTCTT
This sequence comes from Philopotamus ludificatus, assembly GCA_022495035.1. Classification (NCBI taxonomy): domain Eukaryota; kingdom Metazoa; phylum Arthropoda; class Insecta; order Trichoptera; family Philopotamidae; genus Philopotamus; species Philopotamus ludificatus. The sequence goes on along the minus strand of JAGXCT010036445.1, from coordinate 76,702 downwards.
CTCGTCTCAATCATATCAGTATTATCCCATTCCTATAACAAGCAATATAACATTTATAGATTACGTATCGTTTCTTCTTGAATTGTTTGAATATAAAAATATTAATTTACCTGAGCAGTTTTACGGACAATACGAGAGTATAAGGGAGGTTGTTGAACAATTCGTCTCGGTGGGCCCGGTGGACCTGGTAGAGGTGGAGGTGGTGGTGGATCTTCTCGTTGTTCTTCAATTGTGGATAAATTACGATCAGACCTAAAACCACAGATAAAAATAATGAATCAATTTTCATAATTACACGGTAGCATCACATTGATTGAATTCATACCTGACACTGGTACTGTCGCTCATACGATCCGGAGGTGACGGCGGAGCTCTGCGTACTCGCACTTGTACATCGAATGCTGGAGGAGCCGGCTGTTTAACAGCCATCGGTAAACGAGCAATCGCCGTTGCATTTGCCAATTGCATTTCATTAGCATCGACGAAACCTATATAACAATATTTCTGTAAATACTTTGTCGATGCATTAAAAACAATTAAAAAATGGGATCAAACCTTCACTGTGTGCACTATCGCTAATATATGCTCGATTATCGTGCGAATGAGCTGAACTAAGTGGCGGAGAGCGTGTGTGAACTTCTTCAATTTCAGCATCAGAATGTGATTCACTCGGATAATCGGAAGGTAAAGTGTCCGAGCTCGGTGGAAGTCCTTCCGATCCGGATGAGCAATGTTGTTGCATTGGTACTTGAGCTCGTGGGATTTTAACTGCTTCGAATACCGATAGATTACCTACAACATAGTTTAATATAAATATAAAAATGAAAAACAATAATAATCTATTTATGCGATTCTTTACCAAGACTACTTCCGGATAATTTTGTGATTTCAGAACCAGATCTGGAATATGGCAAACGGTAATGCGGTGGAAGAGTTCTTCGGCGTAAGCATAAATAACTCACACCTAAACCTAATAGCAACAACGTCATGAAGAGTATAGCACAAATTATCAATAAAATTTGTATTCCTTTTAGCGGAGGTTCAATGGGAAGCGGAGGCACAATTTCTTCCAATCTAAAATTGTATTAATATAAATTAATAATTTATTTTATTAATAATGTAATTGGTTTATTTATATACTGACATGGGAGCTGGTAACGCAGCGGGTAATGGAGTTACCGGTGGAGGATATCTGCATACGATCGTTATCACTTCGTCTCCGTCCATTTCTAACCAATGGTGAAATCTGACGACGATGTTGTTTGTGAAAACACGCAACGGTTCCTGAAACGATATATTTTTATATTAGAGATGTTTTCAAGAATAAAATACATATTTGAATATTATAATTGTACCTGTTTTGTACCGCATCCTTTGAGTGGCAGTTCAAGCTTATAACTGAGTGCGCCTTTACCAGCCAATTGGCAAGCGGATGTTCGATCGAAATCTGCATATGCAATGCCAAAAAATGGCGTATCGAATTTTAATTCAACCTAAAGAAAATATAATATTGAATACATCATTATCTCATATATTGTGTATATTTTTTTAATATCGATATTAACCTGCATGGAGCCAGCGGCACAATTCAGTGCCGCTTTTGTCCTATTCAAGAATATTACTGGACTGAGATCGTCAAGTTTTGTGACCTGCAAATATTAAATAATATTATTTATTATGAAATAGGTTATAATATATTTTTGCCCCTACCAGAGGGGCGTGGGTAGCTACCAAGCTGATCGATGAAAAACTTATCGGAAATAATAATATTGTGTATTTTTATCAACCCTTCTTAATAATCACTCTTTCATTGCAATACATACTGTTCAGCCTAAACCCCAATTAATATATCGTACAGCTAACTATTTTTTTCTTATCAGTAGTACCATTATCCCTTGTCAAGTAAAAACCCTAAAATGAAGGGCGATAATAAATTTAGTTCTGAAACTTTTGCTACCTCTTCCTACTTACTAGGGCACCTCTCCTTTGGAAAGGTCCTTACCATGATGAAAGGATAGATATTATGCAACAAAGTTAAGTTGACAGCTGAGACTCTTTATAAAAAACTGCATACAAGACGAGTTGAGACTACCATTCTAGAGTCTGGTAAGGCCCAAAACACTCAGTGATTGAGTGTATGTTGCTGGCAAATGATTCACCTTGTGGAGAATCATGGACATAGTATTCATGGGAGTAATAGTGCAGTGGTTTCCAGTTGCTATATTGTGGCTCTAGCTTGGAAACATCCGGCACCATTATTGCCTATGGGGACGTCATAGACATTCCGGAGCAGATCCCAGGCGACTCTTAAGGATCCATGCTAGCGAATAATAAGAGCGGCAATTGGCATGTGACTGAGGATCAACAAGACCAAGACAAAATATATGCCAAGAACGAATCATTAAACCCCTGAGAGTCGCAGAGTAGAGCTTCGAAGCCGTCCAGAAATTGTGCCAATGAATTTCAACAGCATCTACGGTCGAAGTTCCTCTCAAGGAAGACTAAAGTTAAGTTCTACACGACCTTCGTCAGGCCCATCCTAACATACATACAACATAAGATGAGCGACAATTGGATACCTTAGAGAGGAGGATTCTGATAAGGATATTTCGAGCCGTATTCGACGACGGATAATGTCGTATACGAAGCAACGAGGAGCTGTATCGACTATACAAGGATATATCGGTCACATCTGTCGTTAGAGTGGCCAGAATCCATTGGATCGGTCACGTGCCAGGGATGTGAAACAGTCATCCGTCAAAAAGGCTTATTGGTAACAAGCCTTCTTGTCCTCGGAGGAAAGGAAGAACATGGCTGAGGTGTTTGGACTCTTTATAGACGGACACTTCATCGTTGAAACTTACCGGATGATGGAGTGACGTGGTGGCAGACAGGACAATGGAAAAGGGTGTTGGATTGCGCTTATGATGATGATTATATTATATACACACCTTTCCATCAAGGACAGTTTGTTCGGGAAGTCCATCTCCAGCATAGGCTACATCGTTGGCTTGTGCTGCATAATTGGACTGGGCACTGACGCTGCAGCAGCTCAGCGTCAGCAGGCTCAGCACCAGCAACACTCCTGCCTCCATTGTTTTCTGCGAAAATGGAAACACATCAGTCAGCGAAATGAAAGGCAATTTTCTCAAGTGTTTAATTTGTTCATTGTCCGCGCAATTTTCACTTTTACGATCGTTTAGTAATTGAAAATGTGCAGACCGTATGCAATTTAAGATTTCTAAAAGAATGCCTCGTCCAAATTGATCAAAATCAATTATATTGTATAATATTTGATAGCTCAAAACATATAATCATGGTTTTCTTCTGTCCATTATGCACATACGTATATACAAATAATACCGATTAAATAAAATATGCTTTTAGTGATGTCATTCAATTTCACACACTTGAAATATCTCGCATTTCATTTTTATTGATGTAAAATTGAATCATTTTTTTTTTCAATAAATAGAAAAATAACGTAAATATTGAAAATCTGAAGCTGGCAACGGATGCGGAGCATTGTTCTTATCCAAATCCATTGTATTGTCGTGTGAGTTTGTGTCGGGTGATACAAGAAATCCACTACGAGACATTCTCGGTCAATGTTAGCTATTTATTTATTTATCCCACGGTTTTATATATATATGGAAAAAAACAATAATATACTTTCACAACAAAAAGCGACGCGTACTTATTCGAATTCTGAATAAAATGTATAATTTCTCTCATGGTTCACTGGGATTTAATATTAACTTTCAGTCGATGATTTCTATTCAAAGTTCATACGTTTCTTGGCACATTTTTCAGTATAGTCAGTTCTCGGAAATGGACATAGCATCGATGCACATACATACGTGTCTTGTTTTGAAACCAGTTTTGTGTTGGAAATGGCAGATTGTTCGCAAACTATTTTTTATCACCCACGTCGACGGCATATTGTTAACATTTAAAGAATACTTTCATTTTTAATATACATGCATATATCCTATGATATTGTAAGAATTCAATTTCGTAATCATACTTTTAACGTGAAATTGAATACGCTGAGTAATATTTTTTAATCCATTATGTATGTACGTAAGTAATTTACAACAATTATGAACCTTTTCTTAGCTCATCTCGTATGTGAACCCATATGGCGTCGACTGGTCCTGAATTAAACTTCTATTATAACAAAATAAAATTCAATTTTGATACGCGCCTCAAATTGAAATCCCAATTTCGTTAATTTATAAAGTGGCGGAATAATATTTCCGATCAAAAAATATGGCCGCCCAATAAATTGTTATGGCCGCAAACAAGATGGCGATTTTTCATAAATAATATTCTTTTGTTTTTTGTATTTAAATTATATTTGAGGTTATGTTTACGCATATATATTGTATTGTATATCTATTAATTAAAACATCACATGGATTAATAATGTGATAACTAAATCTTAGGCATTTAAAGTCAATTAATCATTGAAATATATCATATTTCAATCGTCCTTGTCCTACTTTGTTGGATCGTTCGTTGAAATCATTTTTCTTTTATATAAAATGCTTTTGATCAAATTATATATAGTGACACTGTTTCAGTATCGTCCATTGGCATTCATCAGACGGATGATCCGATCGACAGGCGCTTGTGTGAGCGTAGCCCGAGGCTACGGTCACATTGTGCTAGTATTCTTCCATCTGTGTGGACATTGCACAAGTGGAGGGATGGCCATTATGGGTGCTCGGTCCGCTCACCGGCCACGAAGCACCCAGCTGAAAACGAGACAGGACGCCGACACGGCCGAGTAATGGTCCACGACGGCGCCGTCGAAATATGATATAATTGCCGAACGTTTTCAGGTTGTTTTGTGAACAGTCCCGAGGCGGTTATGGCGAGGTTACGAGATGGCGAAAAAGTGAAAGTCACTCGTCGAAATGGAGTCAATGTACAAGTTTGTTTGGCGCTTGTTTCGCATGCGTGCCCACCTATGAGCCGACGAACAATCATTTTCGTATCTGAGGTTTATATTCAAAGTGAGAACGACTTTCTTCGATTGATCTTCTCCAGCTAAGACTGAACCTAGAAGTTCTATGTTGGTAATTAGTAATAATGTCGTGGATAATGATGATACGATCCTTATCAACAAGTGTATGTTTGTTATTTGTAGTAAAAACCAAGAATAATAAAGATTTTTTTGGGCTAAAACAACACTGTTGTATTATCGACTGTCTATATTAGCAAATCTAATTCAATTAAATAAATTATTATAATATATTTTGTCATTTTTTGCTATTTGCGACTGTGTGCGCCGCACATTCTGGCCATATGGACGGCGCGCCCCCTGGCCATACCAAAAATAAGCGTTCCAAAAGACTTATAATATTGTAAAAACGTCGGCACAAGCATATTATGTATCTGAAGAGGATTAATTAATATTGAAACGAAAATTTCGTGCATTTTTTCAGCAAAATTCATCATTGCGATAAAAAATAAGGACGTATGCGGTTTTTTGCGAGCTGAAACCAGTTACGATTGTTGCGGAGCCACGACAGCCTCTTTCTTCCCATCCACCGTTTACTTTAAATTTTTTCCTCCATGATGGTCTGCAGAAGGCGATACTTTCCACGAATGATGTATCCAAAGTACTCAATTATACGTGATCTGACGGTGTCTAGAAGCTCCCACTTCATGTTCATAGAAGTTAAAGGACAGTTATAATCTCGATGCATTTTTCGGTAGTATCACATTTCAAATATATAGATTGTTACCATATTTTATCTCACGACACATTGGTACTTGCATAGTAACGCGCCGACTCCGTAGCATGTGTGCAGAATAATACAATTAGCGCCCCTGTCGTCTGCTGGTATTTTTATATTTTTCCCTTTTTTTTTTTATACGTGGCCCTGAGACGGGTCTTTACCACCTGGAGGACACCTTCGTCTCAACCATGATGTCATGACTGTGACGGACGTTCTCCAGGTTATCGTGGCTCTTCGAATACGGGCCAAGTCGCCCTTGACGCCCCTAATTATCCGCCGCCTGTGTGCGTCGCACAATCTGGCCATATGGACAACGCGCCTCTGTACTTACAATTTATATGTCTGTTAATTACAACTTAAAATTGAATGAGTTATCCGCGCTTGACTTTTTTAGAATTTGAATGACACGGCTACTTAGACACAAATCTTATTTTGCACGGAAATTCATAGAAAAATTGAAAATTGGTTCCATAAATTTAAAAAACCGTGTTATTTTAAAAAAGTACAATACTGTAGTATAGAAATTCGTTTAAAAAAGGTAATCTTTAATAAACCCAATAAATAAATTAATGATCTTGAAAAATTTTCGCGGCACACCGATTGAAAAACACTGTATTCGATTAATATATATATATATTCCCACAGCCCACGGGAAGTGAGCACATTTATTAAATCATTAGTTATTTTTTGCGGTATTTTTTATTTCCACCACCTTTCATGCCGATTCCTAATGTATTTGATCATTTGAAACCCTCGTGGCTGGCTTTCAAGATAACAAAAAAAAACAGAACCGCCTTTATTATTATTGTACAAAAACGTATTGTCGAATAAATACGTGAATTTCGTCGAAGAAGACCAAAGAAACCGGACTGCATCATCAAGGAGCGGCGTTTGCGATTCCGAGACGTCGATGACTCACGTCCATTTCCGTTGACCGTCGCGTATATTTTTTTGCAAAAAGCAATCAAACCAAATTCGGGTAAGCAATAAGTAAGCTGCGTTAATGATTGCTGAATTTACTCGACCGAGAGAGTGAACGAATGCCAAAAGTTGATTTGCGTAGGAAACACATTACAATGTTCGATCAGAAAATAATCGGAATAGTTGGATTTCGCGGCCTATACCAGTCCAATTGTCAATAGTGTTGTGTTGGCAGGGGCGCGCCGTCCATATGGCCATATTGTGCAGCGCGCACAGGCGCCAAAAGGGATTTTTTTTTTAAATTTAATTGAAAATCTAAAACATTTTCTCTGTCATGGAATGTGAGGGATTTCCGCTCTCCGTGTGCATTTTTGTTAAAAAAAATTAAGAGAATTTGTAAAAAATAAATACCGCCGTTAGATTGGTGCTTTTTTCAAAATACTTTCCATGACTGGCCATAAGATTGGTGTATTTCAGAAGAAATGTAAGGATTATTTATTATTTGGCCAGTAGTAAGAGCCGAGTAGTACTCGAGCAAGAATTATCCCAAAGGCGCGCCGTCCATATGGTCATACTGTTCGGCGCACACATTTATTAAAATATCAGTACGTACAGGGGCGTTAATTCTGCACACAGGCGCCGGACACAGTCAGCACGCTACTGGATTATTCATAAGTAGAACAATAAAATCGTGTAAATTTCGCTTAATGTATTATTTTTACTCAATCCAGGAGAAAAGCGAGTCGATGAAACCAAACGACTCCTGAATATCCATTTAAACCATCCAAACGACTCCTGAATATACCATCAACTCCCGAATTCAAATATTGAAGTGTAGTAAATCGAATAAACGAAGCAAAAGACCTATAAAAGCAGGGGCGCGCCGTTCATATGTCTGGATTGTGCGGCGCACACAAGCGCCGGGGCCAAAAGGGAAAAGTTGAAGAAAAAAAATTAAAAAAATTGGCATTAAATAATATATAAGTGATTGTCCGTAGTACAGGGTTGATAAATGTAGTTCTGCACACGGACGCCGTATACTGTCTGCGCGCTACTTAGTATACTTGTCGCTGACGCATATTGTCAATGAAATCAATATTGGATGCTTACTTTATTGCTGATTTTTCACATGGTTTCCAGAAGAAGAAAAAAATGCATTTTTCTAACATTGACTTAAAACCAGAAACCTGTAGGAGCTAAAGGTTGTACCGAAATTGCATTCCAGAAGTGATTTTTTTATTAATCCTCGCACATCTCGATGATATACCAAACTTGAATCGGTTTGAGATGACTCTATTTCAACTGGCAAGAACTACAATGGTGGAAGATGTCTCGAGGTGTATGACCTCACCTCCGAGATCGCTTCTGGCACTGCTTTCCGCCACATTTTTTTATCTGATTTTCTTTTCGATCCATTATTCTGGATAGATTGTGCCACGCCTTGGACAAAGAATCAATTTCCGTCGCAAATAATGACCGTAACACGTATCCCCGAGCGACCATAACTACCGGAGAGAAAATTGCGGGACGCCTCCATCTCCCTACCCCGGGGAAGTCACGCCATCGTCATCACACACAACGACCGCATCGTTCTAATAAGAAGCGATCGTGCTGCTAGATTACCATCTGCCTATTCTTTTGCTCCGAACAGAGGTTATCATGCGATCGTTTCATTTTTCAAAACGCATTAGCCGCCTCGATGCGGCGAACGTCTATCTTTTTTTTGTTTGCCATGTGTCAAAAAATTACTGACGCCGAAACACGCGAAGTTTAGCCGGAAGGCTCGCGGACATGAAACGCGCGCTAATTGTTCCATGGAATTGCCAATTTTTTGCCGGCTGCGTCATCGAGCATCCCACGCGGGAGCGGCAATCTCATAGATGAGGAGAGCAGAGGTTGCACACGTGATGGTGAATAGGTACAGGCAGTACATACATGTAGGCGTCGTTCGTTCGAGTTGAATGTCCCAGGTCGCCTCTCGCCTCCGGGGACACTACATCCTCTGGAATCTGCCAGGGTCGTTCCCTGCAATTACCAACACACGTCTTCTTACGTTGTACTTTATTGACAACTATAGGGAATGGCAAATAGCTTATTGGAGATTGAGAATATTTAAAAAAAAAAAAAGAAATCCACTGAATACTGTCAAAGAAGTAACGCCAGCACTAAATAAACCGACTCTGGAGCCCGTTACGAACAATTTAGTCTTCATGATTGAACGAAAGACAAAGTTTTGCTTGACATCGAATCAATACTTCAATCGCTTGAAAAAACTTAAGTCTTAATCAAGCACTGTTAATCACGAACATACTTATTTAGGATTCTGCTGAGTTCATAATTATTATTGAAATTTAGGCGATCAATATTAATTAATCTTCCCTAGATTTAAAGACATGAAGACAGGCGAGTAGTTATATTAACCCATCCGTCACAGCGGCTCGAAAACAACCGCGTCGACCGAGGGGGGTCTCTCAGAGACCCCAGGTATTTCACATCAAGATCATCAACTTCTTGACTTTTTAAAAAATGGATTATCCGATCAATATGACGCGTAAATGACACGCGCACTTGGCGATGTCTCGCCGCTGACTGAGCTCAACTAGCACTCGACACAACGTACCGGATGCGAGCGAGAAAAAAATCGGCGCGGCTAGGTTAAGGCAAAAGGATGCAAAGATAGAAGCCCTCGACATTTAATATATTATTGTTTTAATTCGAGAGCCCCTAAATGCCCAATTGAGGTACCTATGCGCCTGATAAGGAGCGCTATTCAATACCAAATAACATATGTTGACTCTTGTTCTAAAAAGCGTATCGGTATTACAACCAAATATTCTTTCTTTTGGTTTAAACTTAACAAACTACCTAAAAGTGATAAAAACCATATTGACTATACGATTTTGACTCATTTGTTTATTTAAAAGATTATTATCAGGGCCCCAAAACGTCGAGGCCCCCTAAATGGAGAGAGCCTGAATCCCTTGAATCCTCTTGGATTAAGGTAGCTAAACACCTGAATTGTAACGTCGGAATTAGCTAATAAATAAAAAGAAGGAATACAAGTAAAGAAAAACTTTCTGTCTTTTTACATAAAGTGATATGAAATTATGTATCCTACCTAAATATTGCAAAATATACGTATTAATTTAAATCAGGGATGCACAAACTGTGGATTTTGAGCTGCTGGCTAAATCAGGCGAACCCAATCAAGAAAATTAAAAATATTTTTTTATTTTATTAAATATTATATTTTATTTAATTTTCGACGAACATATCAGTTTACGGATAACTGATTTGGGCAAGGTTGTCCGCAGTAAAAATACATTTTCTACTACTTGTTGACTTTAAGTTTAAAGACATATGGATGTCATTAATATATAAATTTATTAAGGATTACAAAATAAATTCGTAATATTTTTATTTAAATTAAAAAAAAAATGAGTGCCACCTTTGCATATCAGGGCCCAAAATTTCTAGCTACGCCACTGCGTGAAGAACTGCAGTAGAGTAGAGCCAGTTATGATCCGAGAGTTATCTTGCATAACCAGTTCATCAAGAGTCATTATCTATAAAAACCTAAGCGTCCATCTCTAGCACATCTCGAAGACATTTAACTTTCAATGACGTTGAATTTAACAGAAATGAAGAAAATACGTCATCTGAGCAGTGGCGGATTTCTCCTTTGGCGCATAAGGCGCGCGACTGGGGCCTCATTATCTCAAGGGGCCTTAAAGTTCAGCTCTCAAAACAAAAATAATATCAGTATTCCGTATTCTAAAAATAATAAATATTTATAACATCGTGATTGCTAGAGATAAGAAAGAAGTAGCAATAAAAAATAAATTGTGAAATTATGGTTAGTGCAAATATTTTGAGAGGGGGCCTTAAAATTGATTTGAGCCTGGGGCCTCTAAAGTGCTATATCCACCACTGCATCCGAGAATATGTTTTAATCAAAAAATCTTAAATTTATTCATGACGAAACGTCCAGCTTTCATATTTTTATCTTTGGCAATTGTAATAAGTCAGCCAATAATAATATAAGCTTCCAAAATGGCTACCAATCAGGATACGTTAGAGCACAAAAACAACAAAAAATGTTATAATTTACTTTATACAGCTAGCAAGGTTCAAAAATTCAGATTATTTTTAATCACACTTTGTATACACGATTATATTATGCATTGAGCTAAAAGTGCTATAAAAAGCTCAATCTTAAAGAAAAAAAAATGCAACATGTACAGATATAATTAGGAAATGAGGTTACGCGTTGTAAATAAATCTAGACACATAGCTGTTACATGCAAATACATATCTTTTTCATCCATCCATGGAATATGATGTATTGATTACTGAAATTATTTAAAAAAGTATATCCAAAAGAGCGGTTTTAAAACATTAATATCGTTAATGGCTCAGCCGCCGAGCACAGTTAATTACAAATACAATAAATATACACACGGACGTCTTTCCGTTAATCGGTGATTCCCCGTGAAATTACCGAATCTTCATAAGTCACCGTAACTGCACATGGAATTGCATAATAAACAGTTGGATCGATGTAACAGAGCCACTAGAAACTGAAATCGCTTTCACAATTTCACCGCAGCAGCTGAAGATCGCCGTCAGAAAGCGTTTTTAGCCGCGTCCAATCGGAACCGATCCATGAGGTGGCTGATGAGGAGCAGCTCCGATGACGAAATCGGGCGCATAATAGGCGGAGTCCGCTGATGACCTTCCAGCATCGAACGGTAATCTACGTTTTTTCTTAACGTTTTGTATACTATTACTGTTAGCGTCGGCCGGTGTTTGTATACACGCGTCTGCACGGTGTGACAACGCCTCGGTGATCCTCCCAGCGACGTCGATGGGGGTTGACGAACTAGGAATCGAGATCTATTAGTCGGAATGCGCACGCGTGAAGAATCGGTGATGGCGTCGGTCCACGCTAAAACGTACAATTATGATTTTTCTTTGGATAATTGCTGGTTGTAATTTGGATACGTAAATAATTCGAAATAATGTAGCCGGCATTCCACACAGTTATGTAAGAATTTACATAATTTTAACAGGACCGAAAAGTAATCAAAATTGTTTTGCTGGCGAAAAACATTACATACTGTAACATGGGAGTCTCTCCGGATTCGATATGGATATAACGGAGGACGCAACGAGATACAAATTCATAGAGACATCATCTTTATTTATCCGAAATACAGCGGACGAATCAGCCTAGCCGCCCCAAGGATTACAGTATTACTTATTAAACGGTTACAACATCGAAGAGGAGATATAAACAATATAAATGATAGCAGCACACTAACAACGTGCGCTGCTTCCTGTACAGGAAGGCTATCGCCTTCTCACATGATTGGCTGTCTTCCACTGAACTCTAAAACTCTGGGGCATTTATATATAAACTATAACTACGAAATGGCCTACCTATAGAACCTGAGGGCTCCGTCGGGGAAGCGATGCTTTCTATTCTTGGTCCATGACACATTCCGAATAGGCCACTGTACTCGATAGATCACAAACTATGGAGCCTTGCTCCTGTTGTATAAAGCAGTACAGGTGGTAATCTAGTGAATAGAGTGGATGAGTTAAAAGTTCCAATTTAAGCTCCCTTATTTTATTCTGTGTTATTTTTGCAGCGTGAGACATCGCGTTATCGTTTTAAAGGATCTTTTTTTGTTATTAAACAAAACAAATTGTTTTTTATGAGGTCTTGTTTTATTCGCTCGAGTTATTCAAAGTACACTGTTATTCTAACGGTTTGATTAGGTTCAAGACTTTCATGGGGTATAATTACAGAAAAATATCACCAAACACAAACAAAGACCTTCTTTATTGTAAATGATGGTGGAGGGATTGGAACAGGTACTTCTCCGAAAGAAAGCCATTGTTGTTTTGGTACAGGATTATTGTATAGCAACCACTTCTCATCTCCAGTTACATTTCGCCGCAAAAACGGATCGGATTCATACCGAGACAAAAGAGACGCGGAGAGGGTACGCCGTTGATCGAGCGCCATCTCCATCAATTCATGAGAAACCCAAATTCCTTGCCTGGACAAGTTTCCTATGCGACGAAGATGGTCCTGTTTAGTTTCATAATATCCCCGTAAGCATCGGTATTTTTTTCACTGCTTCGTTTGACTTCATTTCTTGATCGAACAAAAATATCATACAATAACGTAAGTGTACTTCTTCTATTGTTGGTTATTGTTGTTAGAAAATATTTTTTTACGATCATAGCTTTAACATTTTAATTAACTATTTACAACATTTAAAATTTCATCAACAGTATGTGGCTATCATTAGATAACCGAAATAATTTCAATCTCAAAAATATTTTTTTAATATTACCAAAATAATAATTGCAATTTTACTGTATTTTAATATTGCACAATTTATTCAATCAATCAATGCCCGCATGATGCGAAAATTGAATTGTTCCAAATATCATAAAATAATATGTATAGAACCAGTTCATTGTGATTACTGTAGTTTGGCAAAACTGTGCGCGCTCAATATTTAGATGAGAGATCTCCAGAGAACGTCATACGAAGTTTAATAAAAAATATATATAAGTGTAGTTTACGTTTTTATGAAGCGATTACGTCTTTATCTCATCAGTAAAGACAAAACGCCTCCCCTGCAGGTCCGGCGAATACGAAGACTGAGTCATCATAGTGTTGATTTTGGCTTAAAATTGTTTCCAAATTTTTCCACAAGTAAAAAAATCGTGAAATCTTTTCGACAGTTAATCGAAAAAATGACCGATATAGATTTCATTTTTAATAAAATGCTTTTTTGCAATGTGGGGGGATAAAGGGGCGCGAATAATACACATTATAGTATGTAAGTGTACTAAAAAAATATTAAGAAGGGGGGCTTCAAAATTGGATTGCGCCTGGGGCCTGTAAATTTTGAGGCCCCACCCCCCAAAATATTTCACTACCCCTACAACCTATAATCTGCATTCTATGTGCACGTTTTTTACTCAATTTGCAATGTTTTGTTATATATATAATTAATTTCAAATCAATTAATGTAAAAAACAGAAAGAAAAAGAAAATTAAGCTTTTTTATTTGTATTGTTTCTTCTTTTTATCTTTTATATTAGATTCTCGATGATCGATATTAGCGGTCTCGATGTTCCACATATTTATTATTAGAAAAATTCAGGGATTTCAGCTACCTAAGGCAAAACGATGCAAGAGATCGGAGCCCTCGGCATTTAGCCTTGGGGCCACGGGGGCCTCGATTTTTTATAAAAAAATATTTGAAACGTCAGGATAAACTAATTATATAATAATAATAATAACATGCTTTCAAAACATACACATTAATTTAAATCAGGGATATACAAACCGTTGATTTTATAATGGCCTGCGAGTTGCTGGCAAAGTCTAACAAGCCTCATCAAGAATATAGAAAATTTTCTTTTTATTCAATTTAAAAATATTTGCTTATGGATAACCGACGCTTTCACTTAATTTTCTTGGACGAGATTTTCAGTTTTTTGTCAAACATCAAAATTTTCTTTCTTCTAGATAAAAATTCATTGTTTACTAGTTTATTGACATTACATCTTAAGACCCATGGATGTCATAATATTTCAATTAACAGGTTATTTGTCTAAAAAATAGTACAAATAAATAAAATTTCTAAATCACACGTAAACTTTTATCATTTTTTTTATATATTTTAAAAATTTAAATTAAAAAAAGGGGGGCTTTAAGCCACCTTTGCACCAGGGCCCCAAATTTCTGACTATAACAATGTGATCATACTTGCTTGCTTTATATTATTAAATTCTGATAAAGAGCTGGTCCCTTATGAAGAAAGATTGTCTTTACAATTTGTGTAAAAAAAAGGTAAAAAAATTGGCTACAAACAACATCCGTATAATGCCTCAGCCTCCGTATTCATCGAATATGACCTGCATTATTTTTTTTATACCCGAAGACGAAAAAGAATAACGTTTTGCCAACACTCTACATATATCTGAATAAATGAGACTAACGAAGACTCCAGCATATAATTGCGATTTTTTTTGCTAAAAAGAATTTGTGTGCAATGACGTGGCCGCATTATGCAGACATTTCGCGCAATTTCTCAATGTGGAATATTTTCGCGCAATAAAATTTTTCATTATCGCGATTGTAATATTTAAAAAAAAGCGCTAATCAATATATTAGGGGCTATGGTTGTAAATTTTAGTTTTTGGCTTTTTTTTCTACCAAGGGGGAAAGATGTCAAGGCCAACAACAGAAGAAGCACACTTACATAATTGTATGCTATTTTTTTTCGATCAAGGAATGAAGGCAAACGAAGCAGCGAAAAAATTAGCGATACTTACGGGGATATTCTAAAACTAAACAAGTGCAATCGGTGGTTTAAAAAGTTTAAAAATGGACATAGGAATCTCAAAGATGTCGCACGAAAAGGACGACCCCAAAAATTAGATGAATGAAGGCAAACGAAGCAGTGATATCCTGCTAGATGACGGTGGATTCTGATCCTCATCAAACAATCGAGGAATTATCATTGAAGATTGGCTATCCATGGTCTGCAATTGTACAGGCAAGGAATTTGGGTTCGGTATTAAATAATATTCCATTGAACGAAATAAGTAAAAATCAGATGGTGCGAGATCCGGCGAGTATGAAAGATGCAACAGGGTGACCCATCCAAGATCCTGAATTTTTTCACACGTCAATTTTGC
>JAGXCT010036445.1:43939-59941 GCA_022495035.1 Philopotamus ludificatus | reverse complement strand
TTTCTATTTAATTTCAAATGTTTTTATATCAATATATTGTATATCGTTTAAAAAAATATGTATAAATTAAACTTTTTAACTTCAGATTTGTAATTAAGAAATAAACGCGAAATAGATGCTAAAAGTTGTCATTTTAAACGTTATTTTTTAAAAAAAATAGATGCTAAAATACGTGTCTCTATTAATGCCTAATGGACTGAAGGAGACTATTTTAAAGATGGCGCATCGAAAAAACGACATTACTTGTGGGTACCCCTAATATTTAAGATGTTTTTAATAAATAAATTTATTAAAAATTTTGATTACTTTTCGGTCCGCCTAATATTTTATTGAAGCTGTTACCTAATTCGAAATTATAGATGTTATTTGAATCCTAAGTACGATCGCTAAATTTGTAAAATCGATGGATTTTTCTTCCGCAAACGTTACAATGGCGTAGTTTGGTTATAAAGCGATTAGCGGCGACATCGTTTAGCAACAAATGCTTCGGACAACCGGTCACGGTTCAGATGCCAACTCGGTACGCAGCGCGACTAACGGCCAACGCATGGGAAAAAGAAATTCGCCGAGAAGAAAAGCGGCGGAATTGTCTGACGGAGGAGCGATCTCTCGCCAAAGGAATTTGCCATAACGGTGCAGCGGCGAAAAAGGCGTCGAAATCAAACACCTCTGCTAAACTAGCCAGCGCTAATAACCGCGCATTGTTAACCATTCTTAAGTCATATTAATGGTTTTGGTCGCGCTCAAAAAATTTACTGATTCTGCACGGTCACTATGATCTCATACGGCCAAAATTCAAGGCGAATGTAACTCAGTTTAATATGTAAGCTCATTAACTGTAGTGGCTAAGAAGTAATGATGTATTAAATCGGAGCAATTACATATTTGAAAGATGAAGGATAAAATTATTTAATATTTTTTTTCTAGGATGGCCAGCTTAACGTTTCCGCTATAAAAAATAGCCATCTGCTTTGACTCATTCACCTTCCTCAATTGTGTTTGACAAAATTAGTCATTTCGTTGACTCTTCGTTGCAGGAAATATTGGGGGTAACGGAAAGAAATCCATTTTTTTTTAAATTATTACATATTATTGCAAAACATAATCTCCTTCGTTGCCCAAGACGATTTGCCATCTTTAAAGCAAATTTTTAATCCCCTTCAATGCCAGCCATAAGCTGCCAACGCGCGGATTGTAACAATAATAATCAGACGAGGCTAGGGCCAATTCGTATTTAATTTACGGTCTAATCGGGTACTACAGGCACCTCCTATAATACACACGTCACCGAATTGGTCTGGATAGCGGCCTGGCTCCTCATAGTTCCGTAGAATCTACGAAACCATGATTTTACCCAACCCCCATCGCCGCCACGTTAACACTCGTCTGTCATGGTTTCAATAACTCATAATGGATAATTCCATGAATATCCCACCAGACACACAAAATGACCTTACGAGGGGTAAGCCCAGGCTTCACTGTTAGTTTTTTCGATAGCCATTGTTTTTTCACGTCCCATTGTCGTACGCAATCCGCTTTTCGTCGCTGGTCACAATTTGACTCAAATACGGGCGAACTTTATTTCTTGACAACAAAGAGGCAAATACACATTCGCTCTTCTTTGTTACCATCTTTAACTGTGGACTATGTAGCAGTATCCTTTGGGGATATTCCGTTGATACTTAGACGAGGATCTGATTCTATCACGGCCTTCAGCAGATCATCGTCGAATTTTGAGGGTAGTCCTGATCTTTGAGCATCTACTAAGCTTCTATCACCCGATTTAATTTGCCGGAACCAAAACTGGCATCTACAATATTTGCTGTTATTACTTCACCGAATTCTTTAAAATAACCCTCCACCGTGTTCAGGACAGACTGATCTCAAATAAGACAATTTTCTTTTCGGTATACCTAAATTTTTTTCCGGTATACCTAATATTTTTTGTGCGATTGTTTTAAGAAAAATATTACGTACAGCCGAAATGATTTTAATTATCGATCGTATGCCTATAGAATTATCAATAGTGGGATGTGTGCTATTCATGGGATACGAATCAGTGTAAATATGAAGCAAGGCCATCCAGTCGAACTGAGCTGAGCGCAGAGTGCGTGGGCAAACCTGCATTCGCACACTCGGTACATGCGAGTTCAAAAACCAAATGCGTCAAAGCTGAACAAACAGTACGCCGTGCATAATAAAAGAATTTGCCATTCTTCCGGAAATAGTACATCGAGCACGGTCGAAGCAAACGAAAAGAAAACATCAAATGCGGCGTCGAAGTCTCCGGCGATCTCAACGCGCCGCGAGTCGCAAACCTCAACGTCTCATCGATACTGTAAATCGCAATTTTCGTGCTAATCCAGCGAAACAGACCGAATAATGCGTTATTTTTTTGTATAGAGATGGAGATAACACGCCATTATTATTAATAATATGTTGCAACGGCAATAATTACGACCGACTAAACCGTAGAGACGCTGTTGGAGTTCTTATTCGCTCGGCTAAGCTCGGTGGTGACAAAAAACCGAAACACAATTAAAACAACATCAACAACAAGACAATACCGTTGTTGAACTCAATCGCACATGTGTATGGGCCACAGGGCCATTGATAAAGCACAGCAAATAATGGCCAGAAGAAATAGGCAGTGTTCATCTTCGAAAAAAAGTCGACAAAACGGCCTCGATTCGGCAATTCAACACGGGGTAGCCAAACTTCTTCTAGCGCGAACAAAATAAACATCGATTGTTATAAATAAATGAAAAGCAAAGAGCCACCATCTTGAAAACACAACATTTTAGTCGTCCTGCAAACCAGTGGCGCGTCGAGAGTATCCGGCGTCTGTGTGCAGAACTTCAATTATCGCCTTTATACGTCTGGCAGTGGCCGATTTAGCACCTGAGAGGCCCCATGCGAAATTTTGAGGCCCCACAAAATATTGTGCATTATATTGCGATCTCGTTGTTATAAATGTTTATCACTTTTAGAAATATATTCAGGGGCCCCGATGCCTTGCATCTTTTTGTCTTAACGTAGCTACGCCTGAATCTATGGATCATGGTTTGTGGAAAAGTCAGTGCATATGTTTCGAAATGTGACCGTTAGGGTATCCGCCTGAAAAACATGCCAAAGCTTACGTTATTCGTTCGTCAATTCAATTTAGGAAGTGCTCATAAAGTATTTATTATATTAGATTTACGCGCCAAAAATGAGATACACCACTGGTGTTCTCGAAAAAACGAACAACGAGAAATTACGTATATATTCAATATCGATTAAGATTTGTAATTCATTTTATTAAATTATTGTATATATTTATTATAAAACTTTTCCCTCTTGGGGCCCCGGCGCCTGTGTGCGCCGCACAATCCAACCATATGGACGCCTTGTTGGTGACGTAATAATAATACTTTTGCTGAAAATTCCATCGTTATATTGAGCTAACAAACGAATTCATAGAATATATTAAAACTCGACATGAATAATTCACGAGCTTATGACACAGCATTCAATCACGCTTAAGAGTTCTTCGACATATTAATCAGATCCTGCGAACGTTGATCGGGCGTATTCAATTGAAAAAAATAGATATAATGCATTTGTTTAAATAACAATACCAGTTTGAAGTGATATGAGGCCGCGGCCTTCGCCGTCTCAGAAACCGCCTTCATCAACTACACTCAATAACATCTACCACCATTATCTTGTGGTGTCTTTGTGATGGAACGCATGCCGATATTCATGTGATACTCACTTCGTTGACAAATCGGCAATTCTTGATCAATGATCAACGATGAGTGTACACCGTGACGTCATCGTCAATAGCTAGAATACACAAGTGTGTTTGAC
Organism: Philopotamus ludificatus; assembly: GCA_022495035.1. Taxonomy (NCBI): domain Eukaryota; kingdom Metazoa; phylum Arthropoda; class Insecta; order Trichoptera; family Philopotamidae; genus Philopotamus; species Philopotamus ludificatus. The sequence continues at coordinate 56,089 of JAGXCT010036445.1, read as the reverse complement.
TGAGGTCAACTCGGAGCCGACTGGTTCTTGCATTCCAGAATCTTTATACGCTGACAAATTCGGAAATCAACGACCGGATCGAACATGCAGTTAAAAATTGGATGAAAAAAAATACGAACATCAGTTGATGACCTTTGAAAATTTCGCCAACGTGACGCCTCTTCTACGTCCACGCATTTCAGGACCTGTGACGACATTCCTTACAAGGAGAAGCGGCAGTGCGTGGGTTAAATTCTCTTTAAATAACACGTTTTGATTTGCAGAATCGATTTTAAAGAGAAAACATACACAGCAATGTTATGTCACATAAATTAATACTATTATAAATATTATATAGCCGTTCCTTAAAAATATAACAACAAACGAAAACACACTCTGCGAGTTTAATGAGCATAATTTGCCATGGTTTCTTCTGCATAAGTTTATTGGCCCATTTTTTCAACAATAAAAATAATTAGAGAATGCACAGAATGACGTGACTGATTCGATTATCTGCTATGCAATGTTTTTGCCGATATTTTTTTTCAATAGAAAGGCAATCGAACAACTTTCATGCCGCTCGAATATGCCACCGATTTGTCGGAATTATAAAAAAAAAAGGTTGCGCAACCAACCACATTTATATCAATAGAATAGATCTATCGAATCCAGTGGCGGAATTGAGAGGCCCCAGGCAGAATTCAATTTTGAGGCCCTTGATTGATGATTAATGTAGCTAAGCGCCTGAATCCATGAACAGTCAGTGCATATGGTTCGAAATATGAGCTGACGTTATTCATTTGTCGATTCAAAGAAGGTAATACTGCTAAGTTATTAATTATTTCTGTTTAAAATATGATTTTGAAAGCTGAATTGTGAGGCCCCATGAAATTAATGAGGCCCCAGGCGCGCGCCAGGGGCCTATGATCGAATCAAACTGCTATCCGTATGAAAACCTGAAACGGGGTCTATATTTTTTAATTAATATCGAAATAATGGCCGTATGAGTGACCGTTGGCCCACTGTCTGCACAAAAGCCGCGTGAATTATCTCTAGTTGCAGATACCGTTGTGAATTATGCAATTTGCAACTCAAGAAATCGTTCTTTGGAACGAGCGGCCAGTTTCTCAATCGGTTTGTTTGTGTAGGTGAACATCTAGCTGGTGAGATCACCGTCCATGGACTAGACCAGTCCTATACGACATCCCAAAAACTTTAATATGACATTTTATTTTAAAATAAATATGGAGAATACAGTCTTAATGATTTATATAATGCATCCAATAGTGAATGTTTCAAGGTTGAATTATAATTCGTTCTGCAAATGTCGTTCGTTTTTCACGGCAATCGATTATTATGCAGCTGTCGAATTTAAAATGTCATTTTACAAGAACGTCCATCACAAAAAATCTAAATATACAGCTGTGAGAATACATAAAATGTTATTTTGATATTATTTAAAAATTAGGATCATGGTCATATTTTTTTCGCTTTTTACCAAACACGTCAAAATTCACGCATAATAAATAATAAAGCAGGAATTATAATATGAATAAATCATTGCATGATTCAATAGTTATTCATATATTATATTTAATTCAAACACGGAATGAATAGCACTGCAGTTGTTTTATTATTTTTTTTAATAATATAATTGCACGTAATTTAAAGAATACAATAATTGACCATACACATCCGTATATTAATGTAAAATAAAAACTGCAAAGTTTTTCATTTATAGCAATATTTTAACCACTCATAATATTACCACATAAAAAATTATCATTTTAATTATGCATTAAATTCGATATTTAACATTGTTTTTTTTTACGACCAAGTAGTTTTGCACGTTTAGTGTTTATATTATTTCACTTTGAGGCTTTATATTTGTTTTTTTAGTGTAGATGGTAATGTAGTGGGTTACCTGTGTGAGTCCGATGGCAGCGGAATGCGTCTACCGGACAAAGGTGTGCGGTCCAGGAGTCGGTCGAAGAACTTTACAACAACTCAATCACACCATTGTCCACTTGAAAACTGAACACTGACCACCGGTCTACCACTATAAACCCCTCGGCATATGAGATTGAATTTTTGCGCGAACCGAGGAGTGACTGGCGTCACCCAGGGCGTCCTCACCGCGCTCACTCTACTCGCGCACTAAGCCTACACTAGTCACTGTTTCACTAGCCCACCTCTAGCGGTAATTCGAGGTAAGCGCTATATGGTCAAATCATAGTGCTACATATCATCCATAAGATTGTAGTTGAATAATACAACCAATAATAACTTTAAAAAAAAAAAATGAATATAATATGAATAGTCATATAAAACATCACTTAAATATTTATATTACTACAATTAAAATATATATATACATATATTAAACTACATATATATTGTTTTTGATATACAAACTTATTAATGAAACATTTAAAAAAAAAGAGGGGGGGGGAATTTGCGATAATATATAAAAAAAAATATTTTTATATTTATATTAATTTATACGAAATATATTAATATATTTAAACGTTGTAATTCAAAAATAAATTAATTTTGACTGCAGGTTTTTTTATTGATCTCTACACGGTTTGCGGTCGGTTATGGCCAAAATTTAAAAACATTACTACTGTCACCGCGGCAGAAATCCGATGTGGAACTGTCAGAATGGGTAATGAAGGATCGCAACTCAAAGGGCTGGAAATAAACGAAAAGGCTATTGAAATCACTGATTTTTGGGGGCACTACAGGGCCACGGTCCACGATTCAGCCTCATTCTTCAATTTGAAAGGTTATGGATCCATATCTGTGTTCAAAAGTGAATCACCGGTCTTGGGCGCGCAATGGATTGCCAAATCGCCATTAGAAAAATGTGCCATTGTACGTAAATTATTTATAACATTATGATTATTGTTTCGCATATTTATTAAAGTGTTTTTTTTTAAGAATTTAATGAAATATCGTCATCCAAATATAATGCGTTATATATGGCATTGGCAAGATAGAAGTATACATTATCTAGCGACGGAGCCCGTACAGCCGCTATCACAAGTCTTATCTTCACAAGATACCATACAGATTTGTGTCGGACTTCATCAAATTATACAAGCGCTTGATTTTTTGCACAGCAAAGTATGTTAAAATAAATATTGTTATTTTTTGTACATATTATAATTATTATAATAATTATAGGGATTGCAATCACACAACAATATCGGTATTGGATCTATATATGTGATGCCAGATGGATGTTGGAGGCTCGGAGGAATGGAATTTTTGCGTTCATTCTCCGAAATGACTACGTCTTATCTGAAACAAATTAAAACGCATAGGTAATAATTCATTAAACGTATATGAGTGATTTGGTTAAATTTTTATATTTATCATATATTTTCAGATATGATAAAGCTGTAGATCCAAATGAGGATACGTGCGATGATTTAACCAAAATTGATCAATACGCATTCTGTTCTCTCGTGGATGGGGTTTTTAAAGGCAAAAATGACGGTATGTTTTAATATTGATATTTTATTATAAATAAAATATAAACTTTGGTTTTTTTTCAGATGCTATACCGCATTTATTAAATTTTCAACAATACTGCAAAAGAGAGCTACAAAATCCCGTGTCAAAACTTAGACCCACATTTTCTGCGTTGTTACAAAATGATTTATTTAATCATGAATTTGTGGCTATTCATACGTTTTTGACGTCATTGCCCGTCAAAACGGAACATGATAAAACAGTATTTTTCTCAAATCTTTTAGAAAAGCTAAAAGTGTTTAACGAGGAGACTGTTGCGAAACAATTAGGAGGCCCCTTATTATCCAGGCTTGTCCTACTCAATCCAACGGCGAGGGATAAATTATTACCTTATGTTTTAATGCCCAAAGGTGATTATTATTAAATTTTTACATATTAATACAATAATGGGAATTCTGAATAATATTTTTTTTCTTATTTAAAGATAATAATTCTCCACTGGAACATCAAGGTCTATTTTCGTTCAATGTTTTTAAACATCGAGTGACACCACAGCTCTTACGCATGTTTAGAGTGAGAGACAGTCAGGTATTAAATACGAGGTTTGAGGAAAAAAATACACGGAAATTTAGTTTTCTTCATTAATATGAATTTTTCTCCTTCAAAGTAGTCCCTATTAAATACATCAAACATATGCGGTAATGCTTTTAACAATCTTTGAACAATGAATGGCGCGGCCCCTGACTTGAGGCCCCATTAATTCAGGGGGCCTCAAAGTTCAGCTCTCAAAACGATTTTTTTTATTACAAAAATAATTAATAATTTAGCAGTATTCCCTAAATTAAATTGACAAATGAATCGACATCGGTAATATCGATCATCGAGAATCTACCAAAAAAAGAAGCAATGAAAATTAAAAAGTTTAATTTTGATTTTCTTTCTTTCTTTTTACAAAATTTGATGTGAAATTAATTATGAATCCAAAACATTGCAAATTAGGTCAAAAAATTAACACATTAAATGCACACTATATGGGTGTAGGGGGTAATAAAAATATTTTCATCCATGGGGCCTCAAAATTGAATAGCGCCTGGGGCCTCTAGTACTAAATCAGATAACCAGTCGTTCTTTCGTGTTGTTTTTTAATTTTTGGAGCTACATTTAGTGAATTCTGATGCAAAACAATTTTGTTTTAGCTAAATATTCTTAAATATCATATTTTCCACAACTAAACGGCTTAAAAAATAGTGACGATTAAACTTACGCATATTTTTATTTCGAACCTTGCAAATATACATGCCAAGTATTTTTATTATAATATCTTTATTTTTGTAGGTTCGCTTATTATTATTAAAATACTTTAAAGGATATATGTTGACGTTTAGTAAGGAAGATCTCATAGCACATGTTTTACCAGAGGTATATTTTTTTATATTATAGAGAATTACTATCACAGTTATAGTTTGCATTATATTAAAATATGTTTATATTCTTTTTTTAGCTGTTGCTTGGCATCAAAGATACCGATGATACATTAGTCTCCATAACGCTATACTGTCTAGCTGATCTAATCCCAATATTAGGAGCCTCGACAGTAATAGGAGCTAAACGTTCAAAATTATTTACCGACGGTAGACCGATGCATTCGAAATCAGATATTAAACTCGATAAAATACGGGAGAAAAATACTGATGGCGAATTACCCGTCGCTAATAAAAGAATTTATATGCCAATTAATCATAGTGAAAATTTATCTTCAAAACATTCCAATATTTCTAATTTAATTACCGAAGACAACATTTTATTAAAAAATATTTCTTTTGGAAGTAAAGATTCAATAGAAATTGAAAATAATGCATTTCTTCTCGAAAGGCCTTCGCCAGACGGAGGTGAAGATCTCGGCGATGAAGTTGTACAAAAAATTATAAGCAGCCAGATGAACGACAGTGACGAGGATTGGAGCGATTGGGAGCAGAATGAAAACAAAGAGGTTCAACGTAGCCCAGATTCAATAATAGAGTCGTCTGAATTAAATTTTATTCAATCTTTAGATAATAATGATAGCATATTAGATATAGATAAAGATGTATCTATTAGCTTAGAAAATGGCGTACAACCCTTACAATCGTCAAAAATTAATAAATATACGCAAAATGATACTCATTTTCTTCAAAAAGCGGCGATAGATGCAAAATCAAAAAAATTGACGGATATTTCCGAACTAGATATTAAAAACCAAAAATATGTCGCTCCTAAAAAATTACATTCCATGCAGAAGGACGAGTTTGATTTTTTCACCGATATGGAACCGGTTATTGAAAAAGCTAGCGTACTGACTATAAAAAATCCTCCCGAAAACGTACAGTCTAATTTAAATATGGAAAATGATCAAGTTATATGTGCAAAATTAAATTTCAATCCTACGGAAACAGACCAAACGAACCTAGATCAGGCTTGGGGTAATATCGATTGGAACGATGACTGATATATGGAGGACGCTTCACTCGTTCCATATAAATACGACGATGAGCAAGGTGACGAATTTTCATCACCGCTAGAGACCAATAATATTAAGAGTTTTTTAGTCGACAATATGAATTTTGAATCGATGATATGGTTTATCATATTATTTGTCGGGTTGGTATGGTTTGTTGACGTTATGCGGAGTGTTACTATTGAATATTAGTATTTTGATACTTTTACAAATTAACTTATTAATTAATTTTAGTCTAATATTAAGGAGAGCGCAAAACGCCAATACGTAATACAATTTTTTTTGTATAATTGTAATAAAATATTTGTGCAATATTTGAAATGTAATTATTTTTAATCTAATACAGAAAGTTAAATAATATCCGATTAAAAATTTTATTGTAAATTAATGCGATATAACAGCAAAAGTTTATATGTATTTATTTTATTTTAACGGGATATTATACTAATTTTTATTATGTACATATATTATAATAATAAATTAAATAAAAAAATCCTATTTGAATATTGTTTATCATTATTCAGATTTCCGATCCTTACAATTTTTCTCCACTTATTTAAAGGAGAGGAAACTGTACGTGATACATGACTCACTAGCGTCATGTGCCTACAATGCAACTTTGGGAATCCCACAGGGTTTTAATTTGGGACCATTATTATTCATTTTATTTATTAATGATATACAGCATGTCCTTGCAATTTTCCACTCAGATGACTTAGAACTATTTAAATCAGTTTCCTCAATAGGTGATGCCTTTTCGCTGCCGCTGAACATCAATTCTTTGCTCGAATGGGCATCTACCGATCGTCTACCTCTTAGTATTGGAAAATGATCTGGAAATTCTGTTCGACTCTAAATTTAGATCCAATTCACATGAGTCGAGTGTTGTCGCGTGTCGGTATTGGACATGGAGGCGATGGCGATTGGCATAATTATGGCTTCGTAGGTCCAGGGCAATTGGGTGACGTCTGTGCTACAGGAGGTCCCCGTAGCACCTGATCAAACCATAAATTAAATACGAATTGACCCTAACCTCGTCTAATTATTATTGTTACAATCCGCGCACTGACAGATCGGCTCCCGGGCTCATGGCTGGCGACCTGACCCATATTTGAAGAGCCTAGATAACCTGGTGGACGACCGTCAGTCCTGGCTCAGGGTTGGAACATACGTGTCTCTGCTGGAGATAGCCTAGTGTCCTTCAGGTGGCAAAGATCCACCTCAGGGTTAGAAAGCCAGAGCTTCAAGAATGTTGGGCTTAATCTTGAGAATACCTTTAGTAATAAGGTTGCTATAGGATACATTGGTTCGGAGTTTACTTGAATCAGGATCTATTGTCAGGGTGCCATATGACACTTCGAATATCCTCGAGCTAGAGAAAAACCAGAGGAAACTTCAAAAGATTAGGCTATATTTTTCATTATTAAATAAAAATAAGCTTATTTACATAAAACTATACTGTTAATTATCAATACAAAAGCAGTTTCATCCCAAAAGAATGGTTTTAAGTCGAATTGATAGAACAAATGTCTAATTGTATCAGGTTGTTCGGAAAGTAATTTCGTTTTTTTTTTTTTAAATGAAAGACGATATTTAAAGTGAATAAATATTTTATTAAATTGTATATTGTCCATTCTCGTTCAATACCTTTTGCCATCTTTCTGGCAGTAGCATGATTCCACGCTCATAAATTTTTTGTTTCTTTGCTAGCAAAAAACTGATCCACTTGATTTTTGACCTCCACATTTGAAGTAAAGATTTTACCGTCTAAAAATTTGTAGAGACCGGAACCGGAAGGTGCCAGATTTGGAGAATATGGTGAGTTTGGCAGTATATGCCATTCAAGCTGTAAAAGCTTTTAGCGAGTTAACAAACTTGTATGAGGTCTCGCATTATCTTGGTGGAACACTACTCCTTTTCTATTGATCAATTCTGATCTATTCCCGTTTAAGTAAATATCATTCAATTTGTCCAGCTGATGACAGTACACTTCAGAATTGATCGTTGTGTTGTCCGGTAGAAGCTCAAAAAAACGATTCCTTTGAAATCCCACCCAACAGATAGCATTAGCTTTTTTTGATGAATATCGGCTTTCGAAATGCTTTGAGCCGTTTCATCTTTTTTACTCCATGATATCTTGCGTTTAACATTGTTGTAAACAACCCATTTCTCGTCCCCAGTGATGATACGCTTCGAAAATGGATCATTTTGTTGACGTTTTCTTGCACAAATTTCTTTCCGTGAGAACATGAGGGACCCATATGCCGAGCTTTGAGATTAAACCTACGCGTTTTAAATGATCATGAACGGTCGAATTCGATAAATTTAATCTCTCGGCGATCTCACGAGTTGTTATTCGCTGGTTTGCATCAATTAATGCCTTTATTTTGTCTTTATCAGCTTCAACTGGCCTCCCAGAACGTGGTGCATCGTCGACATTAAAATTTCCGGATCGAAATTTTGCAAACCAGTTTTGACACTGGCGTTCTGTCAATACATCTCCATACACATCGGATATTTTTCTTTTTGCTTGAACAGCACTTTTACCTTTTCGATAATAAAAAAGTAAAACATGCCGAAAATGCTGCTTTTCATTTTCCATATTTGAAAGGGTAACAACCAAAAATACTGCGTAGAATCAATCGAACTTTTTCACAAGCAAGCCTTGATATATCAGCTGTCAAAATATGATTATGCGGCTTAAGTGTGAAGTTGGCTGTGAAAAAATACAATCAGTCCTCTGTTGGGAAAAAACGAAATTACTTTCAGAACGACCCATTATAATAAATTATTTATTTATATAAATAAAAAAATCACTTTAATTAAAATGTTGGATTTAGTAAGATTTTCGATATTTAGAACATAACACCATGAAGTAACCCCTGCTACGCCTTTGCAATATTTATAATTCTTAAGAGAATAATAATTACGACGAAGGAGAAAAGGGCGCCGATCTATATCTCCGAATGTAAACATACCAATAAGAGAATAATAAAATTCTCCCAATAGTCCTTTTTTTCATTTAAAGCTATTATTGTTATAATAGTTTATTGGTAAGAAAGTTAAAAATACTATTTTTAGGGGTATTGGGAAATAAATACATAAATAGTGACGTTTAAATTATTTAATTGTCAAAAAAAATTTGGTCGTAAGCGTAAATATTATGGTCATATTTTAGATTATATACTATTTAGTTTTTTATTATAATTATAGAGAAAATAAGAGACCCGTTTGGAGAGATAGTTGAATCAAAGGTCGTTTTCTTTTACCTTTTCCGCTATATAGTTACTGTGTTGTGGGTTTGGGTACCATGAGTGTCTAATGTGATTTCCGTGATTTTAACTCGACTGGAGGAAGACGCTTAAAGTGTTTGGGTTCGGTTCGGTTTTCGTTCTGACTTGATTAAAAAAAAATATCGGTTCGATTCCTAAAATATACGCAAAAAATAGACATTCTATGTCTATTTTTTGCGTATGAATTTAATGATAATTTTCTCATTTTGCGGTCAATCACATGTGTCTTAATTATTTGTAATTGAATTTCGAATTTAAAAAAAGGCTTACGTATTATATAACAAATTCAATTAACATAATATTAGCATTACATTATTTTAATATTAATCTTAAGATGCGTTAGATGAAATGGGCAAAATAACCCCATCTGACAAAGCAATCGTATTGTGTGAAAGTGAAAGAATGGAAAGGGATACAAACATCTTTAGAGGTGTGGCAACACAGATCGCCGCGTGTTTCTTTTTCGTCGGCGGGCGGACGGTGCGGCCGTCGTCTTCGCAGCCATGGTGAGTAGGAGTCGCGCGGCTGATTGCGAGGGGAGAGGGGCTAGGCCACGGGTTGGCGAGGGCAGAGCGCGGTCTCGGGGGCTGCACTCGGCCCCGATGGCGGCCGATGTGGCGAAACCGACGCGCCCGGCGATCGCGACCTGACGTTTAGGCATGACGATCCACTCAAACTAGGTTAAATCCTTTGCCAATCCAGAAAATGCAAATCTCAAATTGTTTAAAACGTCAACCGCATTGAAGTATTTTAACAATTGCGGATTTGATATTAAAGCCGACCTTATTTGCCACTAAATGTATTAATAAATAATATTAATTTAAGGTTCTGCTATTAATATCTGTCAAATATATGTGATAATATATTTTTATGTGCAAGAAAAAATATTAATCTGCATCAAATCCATCCATTTTTTGCACAAGACATTTAATTAATTTTAAAGATTCCCATTTGTATTTAATTTTAAGGTTAGAATAACCTGTCCAAACATGTGGTATATTTATTTACAATGTATTTTACCCGATCGCTAATGCTTTTCTAATTTTTTGCAGGGTTTCGTCAAGGTAGTGAAGAATAAACAGTATTTCAAACGTTATCAAGTAAAATTCAAGAGGCGTCGTGAAGGTAAAACCGATTACTATGCCAGAAAACGGTTGACCGTTCAAGACAAAAACAAGTACAATACTCCTAAATACCGCATGATCGTGAGGTTGTCCAACAAGGACATCACTTGCCAGATGGCATTCTCTCGCATCGACGGTGACAGAATCATCTGCGCGGCATACTCTCACGAGTTGCCCAAATATGGAGTATCCGTCGGCTTGACCAACTATGCCGCTGCATATTGCACCGGATTGTTGTTGGCTAGACGTCTCCTCACCAAGTTGGGCTTGGCTAAGCTGTACCCGGGCACAGACGAAGTCACCGGCGAAGAATACAACGTCGAAGGAGTTGAAAACGGCCCCGGAGCCTTCAGGTGAATATTACGATGCATTATTTTTATTTTCCGTCCATTTTAATTGCTGCTTGAGTTAATATAATAACCGCGCAGTGTCGAATGTGGACAACAGCAAGTTTAACGTAAGCCGATCATTATTTAAAATAAATAGTGGTATAGTTGTGTTAAATACATTTATTTAATTTAATTGTTTATTATTTTTTATATACGTAGCTGCAGATTTTTCAATGTGAATTGATTTGTTACAGATGCCACTTGGATGTTGGTTTAGCGAGAACCACAACCGGTGCTCGCGTATTTGGAGCTCTCAAAGGTGCTGCCGATGGCGGTTTAAATATCCCCCATTCGACCAAAAGATTCCCCGGATACGATTCTGAAGCAAAGGCGTTCAACGCCGAAGTACACAGGTATAAATAATAGTTGGATTATTAACGTAATTACGGGAAAATCGTTTTGCTCCTTTCATCCCCCGTGCAGTTCAAAAAATGGCTTCCTCGGGCAGCAAAATTGGAGCGATAATATAATTGTTGGGTTTTGGTTGTGAGAGTTGGATTTATTTTTTGACTCAAACCGTTCAATAAGACAAAAAATTATTTAATGTTTATATTTGTTTCGTTTTTGGGAAAATATTTACACATTTTCTTTTTTTTTAGAGCTCACATCTTCGGTCAACACATAGCAGATTACATGAAAGCCTTAGAAACAGACGACGAAGAAGCATTCAAACGTCAATTTAGCAAGTACATCAGATGCGGTGTAATATCCGACTCGGTAAGTTATTTAATTGTTTAACGCTAATCAAAAAAATAAGTCCATGGTGAAATTGCTGCCTGTAAATAATAATTTTATCCTGCAGTGTCGAACATGGACGACAGTAATTACAATAACAAGCCGATCATTATCTACAAATAGAAAATGATGTAGTTTTATTGCAAACAATATTTATACATATACCATTTTACATGAATCTCTACCGTCTTCTTGTTTTATTTATTTGCATATGCTTTTTCAGATCGAAGAGATGTACAAAAAGGCCCATGCTCAAATTCGCGAGAAACCCATCCAAGACAAGGAGAAGAAGGTTAAACCAGAGGGAATCAAACAAAAGAGATGGAACCGTGCCAAGTTCACTCTGGCCCAGAGAAAGAACCGCGTCACCCAAAAGAAGGCTGCTTTCACAAAAGCTTTACAAGCGGCGGCGATGGAAGCATAAATATATTTAAATCTATGATTGTAATGCTTCTGAAATTACATATTAAATTGTATTTCTTTGGTTTTATTTTAAAAATACCCCAATTGTATTATCCGCATAAATAATATACGTCTAGGTCTTGTATCCCAACCCCTACCGAGGGGGGTAGCCACCAAGAATTTATCAGAAATGAAACACAACTCTCTGTCAACATAACCCTGCATAGAGTTGACTAGGGGCCCAGTTGAACTTT
>JAGXCT010036445.1:0-30326 GCA_022495035.1 Philopotamus ludificatus | reverse complement strand
TGATCCTTTCATAATTGACGAGAAGACACAATAATAAAACTGTGATTTATTTAAGTGCGCATCTGGCTTCACACGAATAAGCGTGAGCTCGTAAATTGGAACGCTTCTGCTTGACGCGTATACGCGTCAACGCGCATGAAGCGGTTAATCAACTTTTTAGAAACACGCCAAATTAAAATTGTTATAAAACACGGTTTAAACATGGTCTTATAAATGTTAGTTTTTACGTGCCCGGATTTCACGTTTTCTCGCTATTTGCGTTAAATTTTTAGTCCCGTTTTATTTTAGTACATTTAGTACCTGCCTTTACATTTTTTATTTCCCACAATTTATTTTTGAATTATTTAAATTTCGAATCAACATATTTAAATGAATGGGCGACGTCTATAAATGTTAGAAATGAATATTAGAAAGCAGAAATCGTTTGTTTCTATTTGTACATAGCCCTGCACATAACTTCTCGATTAAATATTGAAGGATTTACTGCATCAAATGGCTGGATAGATCGTTTTAAGAGGAGGCACTCTGTGGTGTATAGATCAGTTTGTAGCGAATCTCAAAGTGATGATTTGCACATCGCTGAAGATTGGAAGAAGTCGGATGTTCCTACTATAATTGTAGACTATGCTCCAAGAGATATTTTTAATGCTGATGAAACTGGACTGTTTTATAATGATCTCCCCTCGAAGACATTCGTCCTTAAGGGTAAAGCTTGTAATGGAGCTAAATTGATTAATTGAATCTTGGGCCATTGGACTTGGGAATAATCCGTGCTTTCAAACATTAATGTAAAATTCTGGTACAAATATTATTATCAAAATTATAACGACGAGAAGATCCTAAAAATTTTAAGGCATCTATTTTAGATGCAATGCATTATACTGTTACGGCATGGGATGAAATTGAAGAAATAATGATCAAAAAATGTTTTTGAAAAGCTGGAATCGTTTAAGAACAAGAAGATAAAATATAAGATACCAGCGATAAGTACCTCGGCAGAGCCTGGTCAAAAACACTATCCTTACTGGCTATTATTTACTTTTTGTACTGCACATATTGGTGTTAGTAGAATTATTAAGTTCCCACCATATGCAATGCGATGCCATTTATTATTATCGGGTCGCAATAAGACGTATATGAAATATAATTGTTTCTGGGAATCGTGTAAGAACAAATAATTTATGTAAAAATATGTATTCATTATTTTTTTTGGACTGTGTTATTTCAAAATCGTGTAGAATAAGAGTCGAGTGTAATATTTTAAATAAATGGTTTTATATCCACTTGCCCTTTTAAAAGTTACAGCTGATCAACCGCGTAGTGTCGGCTAGCGTGTGATATGTGCGTCCCGGACATACGTATAAACACTTTTTTCGCAGAATCCACGTTCCCCGTAGGCAATGTGTTTAGATTTTATAATGAAAATAAATTTAGTAGAAATATACGGAAAAAATACAAAATTTAGATATACACAACAATCCCTTTTTTCCCTTGAGAAAAAGATCATACTTGATCATTCAAAATACCAGAAAACTTTTCTCTTACATGTAGCCACTCTTTTCCGAGTGGAAAGAAAAATATGATCGCCGATTAAATTGTACCTTTTTTTTATATGTAGATATGGTTGATAGATCGGCCTTGTGGCACTAGGAAGGTTAAGCAAAGTATCATTAGCTAAAACTACATGGGCCAATAAATATCAAATGAAAAAACAATATGTACATTGATAGTTTGTGTAAAAAAATTAAATTTAAATAGTAAAAACCGTATGAAAGTAAATTTATATTATGGATAATATGTTTAAAATGTATTTACTTATGAATATTGACACATATCTATAATAAGGTCATCCCATAAGTAACAATGTTATTCATACAATCTTTAGAGCAAGGACAGCTTCATTCAAATAATATATGAGTACTAATTTGTTGCTTTAATAGCTCCCCATAAAAATTATGATCACGGAAGAGTCACATCATGCATATAAAAACAGTTGAGCTAATTCTGTAAAAAATAAAGAATGTATTTTGAATATTTGCAAGTGCCAACGATGGTTCTATAAATTTCAATAAGGCAAGATTAGTTTTAAAGATGTCAGCCGCTGTGAAGCTGTTCTCATCGCGTAAGAATCATGTGTGAGAAGATCTAGAAGCTAGATTAGGAACGACTTCTAGCTCCTTCAGAATATAATTTATTCAAAAACTGAAAAAAATATAATTTTCACGAGGCACTTAAAATGACTTTTTCTAAGAATTGCTCAAAAACCAATTAACACCTTGGAAGAATGTTATTTATCAGTTATTAACCGGTGTCATGGCTTGTAGGTAACATACATATTATTACGATAATGTAGGTAAACCGCAACCGAGCTAATTTAGTACTCGGAGAGATCAATCATCCAATGAAAACCATGAATTTAAAGAATTCCAAGGGAGTATGTAGGTGTGAGAGACCCATTACCTACGCATATTTATACAAATATTTATATAGGTAGTTAGGGCGTTGAAATTCAATAAAATAAATATCAAATCGACTGAAATAATATTAAAATTAACTAGTGTCATGACTTGTAGGTATAACATACATCAGGTTTATTAATGTAAGTTAACTGTGACTGAGCTAAGAAAGTATCCGAATAGGTTAATCCTCCTAGAAAATCTATGAATTCTGGGAATTCTTAATGACAATAAATAAATAATTGATTGGTTAAGAGGAGGAATATGTGGTTGTTTGAGCTAGCATCTCATTTTTGTACGTTTTTAAAATCGGCGTCATAAATGACATTACTTATAGGATGACCTGATAATTTATCTGAGTTTTGTATTGTTTTAATAAATTTTAAAATCAGCGCATTGATGTTTTTATTATTTTAAGTTTACCCTGACATATATAGTAGCTATCGATATATTTGAATATATCTAATATAATTCTAACAACCAATGTTATGGCTTGTAGGTAACATACTTATATGACGATAGTGTAAGTTAACCGTGACTGAACTAAGTTAGTAGTCGGATAGGTGTCCGACGAAAACGATGAATTCAGGGAATTCATCACTCACAAGGGGATGACACCCATTACCTCCGCATGTTTTATAAAAATAATATTTATGTGGGTGGTTTGGCGCGTTGGAATTAATTAATTTATTGCCATCTATCCTGTGTTGAATAAATATTTATGTAAAACAAATAAGAGAAACTTCGGTCCAACTGAAATAATATTAAAAATTAACCAGTGTCGTGGTTCGACACTTGGGGGAATATTAGTATGAGAGACTCATTCCCCTCGCATTTTTAGAGTCTTTAGAATGTTATCAAATCGTTATATAGATGAATGGTGCCTTGTAATCTTTATGTCATGCCATTCATCCATCGTAGTCAAATAAATTAATATTTTCTATGATTTCCCTTTGCTCAAAAAAGAGTATTTTTTTAATTTTACAATACGTAATGTTAATTTTTTTGTGGCAGTTAAATATTAGTTATATATACACTTGCCTGGTTATAGGACTGTGATCCAATTTGCAACAGTCCAATAGATTAGTATATCAACAATATAAACTTTCCATATCTAATCGCGCTATTAATTCTGCGTTTATTTATCATTATCTTATCCAAAAAATTATCAACGTTATATAAGATTGATTGTTTTAATTTATCATAAAACTTTAATTTTCACGGGCTAGTAACAAAACATTCCTATTTACTATCTCGAAAGATTTTTGATTACTTATCTATCATATATTTATATTATTATTTATGCAATTTTTTCATTTGATTTATATATATTAATTAATATATGCCAATAATAGTGTGTAATATGCATTATAATTTTATCATGTGCGTATTTACACATTCATATAAGGCTTAAAATACAATTTATGTCATGATATTACTTAATTTGGTAGCAGTTTATATAGACCAATGTGAAATTGTGAATCAGTGATTTCCAAAGTGTGAAAATTAATTCACATTTTATTATATTAATAGTTATAATTTATTAAAAACATTCCATTGCTAATTAATAAAAGTATTGCATTTCAATCTTAGAGATGCATCTGCGAATTTGATATTTAGTGTAGAAACTTGAAATTTACCATTTAAATATGACCTGACTTTTAACGTGGTTATTCAAATAGTTTGAATTATATGGCCAAAACCTGATAATAACAAGTTTGATAAAAAAATATGCAGAATCCTTGAATTTGTTTATGTCTGTTGGTCACATTTTGTTGTTGCTGTGTTAGCCCGCTTGTTCCTGACGTATCTGGACGTTTGTAGCCATATTGGATCTTGATTTTTTACATGTGGACAAGGACGCTCCGTCCGTATGGCCAGATTGTGCGGCGCACACAGGCGCCGGAAGATTAAGTGGGCGGAGAGGGGAAAAAATGTTGCAGCGGGCCGTATTATTTTTTTATTTTTTTGGAAATCATTTTATTTTTATTTTTATTATGAATATTAATGATTGATTCATAATACTACATTGGATAAACAAGTTTTGGGTTGTTTTGCTGAATATTTTTTTGCCAAATGTTGCATACAAATTACCCTATTATTTTTGGTTTTCTCAACTTTTGAATTAATTGCTAGCACTTATTGACGCAAGTAACGTGTAATGTAAGTAAAGTGTATGAAAAAACTCCACAGATGATTTAAGTTGCCTTAATAACGGAACCCCAGTAGAAAGAGTTTCGCAATTTGAAACTTTTTCTATTGGTGCAATGTCAAGACCAGTCGACAAAGGTGAATTGTCGAAACGAGAAGGTCAGGACGACATTTGGCCGAATGCAAAATATTCTTGGCGGACTGAATATGAGATTAGTATGATGTTATGCAGTGGCGCGCCGATAGTGTTCGGCGACTGTGTGCAGAACTTTAATTGGGGCCCCTAAACTCCCCCTTACAATAAATATAAAAAATAATTATGATTTTAATCGATTTAAATAATGTTTAATTAATTGATATTTATTATTTTTCAATTTTGCCCCATTTGGCGCATATCGACGCACCTAATTTTTTGGCGCCTGTGTGCGCCACACAATCTAGCCATATGGACGTCGCGCCCCTGATGTTATGCGCGATATGCAGCATATAGCGCATCATTAAAACACATAAATCTAGTTAGATTTATGTATTTCAACACCTATAACAATGGAAATGAATTAATTGTATCAGAACCTAAAAGGTGAAAAAAAATTGATTGCAGAATGTTATCGGAATATTAATGCTTTGTAGCAAAACAACTGTTGATAAAGAATGCCACTCATTTTAAACCTTTTTTTTTAAATATGCCAATGAAGCCACAAAATTAATTAAAGCATTTGATGACAGATTTTCATACATGCAAACCATTGCTAAAATTTCACAATTTTCTTGACCCCATTTGACATGAAGGTCGAATCTACGCTATTAATTCTTAATAATTAAGTCTTAATAAATAAATAAATATTTTAAATAATCAATGGACCTTTATCGTCCGCAATTGCGAAAAAAATAATAAAAACTTCAATATGCGTTTCTATTCGCTCCGTACCGGGTGCGAGAGAGAAAAAACATCGTCTACGTGTCAGAGTTGAGGGGCGAACTCCGCGGCGCGTGCAGCTCAGTCGCGGCGGTCGATATTTTGGATTTTTCTACTAATATATATCATAAATAACTTTTTATTCTTAGAATAATCCATTTTTTTTAAATGTCAAGATATTGATAAAGAATTCATCTTGATTTGAAATCTTTGGGATCTATTTTCATACAAAATATACCCCTTCGGCCAGAGCCGTTGATTTTGAGCCGCTGTGACGGTGCGGTTAAATTATAAATGGAGCTTATAGACTTGCAATCAAGCATTGAGATGAAAGCCGTGTTTGAAGCAGGGGCGCGCAGCTCATATGGCCAGATTGTGCGGCGCACACAGGCGCCAGAAAATTAGGGGCGCCAAGAGGGAAAAAAATCAAAATATAAAATAATAATTTATTAAAGTGAATCATATTTCTTAAAATTGACATTGAATAATATATAAGTGATTGCCCGTAGTTCGTCTTTTTTAACACACCAGACATATAGGGGAGATAAATGAAGTTTTGCATACAGGCGCCGGTAAACATATCGTTGCAAATCTTTTTGTGTGTCGAAACTGATTGACGGAACTAGACCAATCATCTGCGATGTGCGACGTCCAAATTGCCAGTGATTTAATATAAAAAAAAATATTTGATGATTTCAAATAATTTCAGTTGGACACCCCTGAACTAGATCATACTCATATTTTTTTGTTTGATTCACATTTCACAGCAATTTACATTTAAGATCAATCTTTACCACATGCTACTACTAATTGAGTGATATATCAAGTCGGTATGCTATATCAACTGACTTTTCTCCTGGATTTATTGGGAGGGATTTATGTGAGACATTTTATTTTCTAGTCAAAATAAATTAATAAAGGATTATTGTGACCATTTACTATTTTAGTTGATAAAAATGCACATTCCGAGCAAAAATCCCATTACAGTCACTTAACCTAGCCGAGTCAATGGGGTCTATTTGGGACCCCAAGTTTTTGATTTTTCTCGAATAACTCTTTCAATATAAATCCTACACATCACAAACTTTTTGTATTTGTCTATAAAAGTCTAAAGATTAAATATTGTAAATAATCCTTGACCTTTATTGTTCGCAATTGCGAAAAAAAAATAACAACAAAAATATTCGCTTCTGTGGCCAATGTTTTTTTTAATGAAACGTACATTAGTGACACGTGCCGCGAGAATTTGGATTATGGAGTATCATTTACGCTCCATATGATTAGTAGCTAATAACTATTTTTATTCTTAGAATAATCCATTTTTTGAAAAAATGTCTTCATCAATATCTTAACATGAAATGCTGAGGTCTATTTTTCATTATAAATATACCTTTTTAGGATGATGCGGTTGGCGTCGAGCCGCCGTGACTGATCGGTTAAATATTCGACAAAAACTAATACAATAATCAGGAAAAAAAGTCACGGGATCAGTTGTAAGACGATGGATCGGTAAACAATAAATGCAGTGGGGGATAGTGACTTTGGGGCCCGATACTAATTTTATTAATAATTAGTATCGGGTTATACCGTAAATAAACTTATCTAATTACATTTCAGGGCCCCCCAGTAGCATAAAATTGAGGGGGAGTTGATGGTTGTTTAACCCTTTGTACTCCACTGTCCACACGTATTGGACAACTAATATTTACCCCACTAACACTAAAATCGGGACCGTGTAAGTTGGGATAGTGTTATTGGGGGTAAAGCCTGGCACGTGTCGAATACACAGCCGAACCCGTGTCAAATGAATAGTCGGCCTTGTATGTATTCGTCGCAATGCAACGGCGTGAATGCGACCGTTCAAGTTAGGGGATGGCGGGAATATTTCAACTCAGCGTGTAATTCGAGATAGTGTAATTGGGGGGTCCACTGTAATATAATTTTAAAAATATTAAGAATATTATGCTATAAACTGTCTTATACATTTGAGTCATGGGCCTATTTGGGTCCCCAAGTTTTCTCGAATAACACTTTTAATATAAATCCTACACGTCACAAACTTTTTGTGCTTTTCTAAAAAAGTCTAAAGACATTAAATAAGTAAACATTGACCTTTATTGTCCCCAATTACGAAAAAAAATAATTTAAACAACAATATTTTTTTTTGGCTCCGTACCGGATATCGCGCATTTGCAAATGCGAGCTATTTATACTTAGAATAATCCATTTTTTCTTATTGTCAAGGTATTGTCGAAGAATTTATCAATTCTTGACTTGAAATTTTCGGGGTATATTTTCATATATTCATTTCGTTGGTTTTTTTGGGCGTGACATTTTTATTTGAATTTATGGTTAATGTAAAATGAAAAACAAAACTAAATTCTATGACATAATGAATAAGGTATTGGGGGCCTGATGCTCCTACTTCTTAAGCATACATATAAATTCGCCACTGAAAATATGCACTATTATTTACCATTCAAGGAGGACAAAAAAATATTTTTTTGTAAAGTAAAGTAAAAAAAAGTAAAAACGTTAGCACAGCTAATCGATATTGGGCAAGGTTAACGTTTAATTAAATGCCTTTTTTGTATGATAACATTGTGTAAAAAAAATATTTAATTAATGTTAATGCATGTTGGGGAACTTTGGATTGTAGCATCATCCATAGGAACTTCCTATCTACACTGGAGTGTCGGTCGTATTGGTGTTCAGTGCTTCGCCAGCTCTCGGCCCGCGCTTCATCCGAGCTGATAATCTGATAACGAACGTAAACATTGTTGTCGACAACCACATATTGGCAAACCGCAAATTGTGTGCTTTAGGTAAATTATAAATCGCGATTGCGTCGTGCTATTCTGATGCACTGATTCGTTCGGATTTTGGACTCAAAATTTTATGTGAGTTTTTGTGTTTTATTCAATCGAATATTTTTTTTTTAAATAAACGTTAATAAAATAAAATTGCAGAATAATTTTCGGGTCGAACCTTTGCCGTATTCGAATGCACTTTTACCCGATCCGGTTTTATTTCACGCGCTTTCTAAAAACAATTTAATCGAATATCATCTTTTATTATTTAGCAAATTGCAATATAGCTTTGCGATAATTTGAAAATTGGCTTTTCAATTTTTTAAGAATGGCGATTCGTGTATACTTAATGGCTCAATTATCAAAATGGCTAATCAATGCGTACCAGATGTCTGCCAGATTTTTGATACGGCGTCGTTTTGAACAGCTCAATAAAAACGAATGGTGTCAGGTCATGGGGTTGCAAAAAAAATATTAGAAATGCATATATTTAATTCACACTTCGATAATATAATCGTTTCGATTGTCGAGTCGATGATTTCGTCGCTTTCGCATCGGCAGCACGTCTGCGTAGTGTCATCGGTAACCTCTGCAAATTGAAGAGAGACCTTCAATGGAGGCTCATCATCAAATTTAATTCGTTTGCAATCATCTTTCGCATTGTCCGCTACTTCCATGCAAATTTGCTGACCCGCACGATCAATTCAGCCGCTCCATTATCAGTCGGCGTGCATCACATGTCGCATTGTGTTTTGGAACACGTAACATGTCATGTTTTGGTAAAATCGTCGCATCGGCTGTTCCAAATCCAAGGCTGTCCAAGTTGAGCCGACGATTCTTCACATGACCGATATTGTCAATTTTATCTTTTGACACGCTCGGTGTGTCCCACAGGTGACCCTACTGATGATTAACACGGATTTCATGTTTATTCCCATTAGTGTTAGATAATGGATAAATAACCATTAATCATATTGCATGAATCACATTATACGTAGTGTTTTGTTTTTATTATGGATTTTCAGATTACATCTTAATGCTATCCAAACTTGAATGTTAATAACGGTTAATTTCGGTTTGTTGTTGTTATTAAAAATGTTTTTATTTGAATTGAAAAAATATTTTCTACATATACTATAAATAATAAATAAACTCCAAACCCTTTTAACACTACTTGTGTTGATGAACCTCACAAAATTACCATTTTGTAATGGATTTTGTAAATAAGGATATAAATTATATTGTAAATAATATTTTGTAAATAAGGATATACATTATATTGTAAATAATATATATTGCAAATAAGGATATACAAATTTGTAAATATGGATATGCAATAAACCCTTTTACTCCCACGAGGCCGATCATCGGCCTCAAAACTTTCATAAAAAAAATATGCTAAATATATTTTTTTCGTTTAATTTAAATTCATAATGTTTATTTCCTGTGTATGGGGTGACGTGTAACAGTTTATGACGAATTATTGATTTTTAACATGCATGTAGAATTTGGTACATACCATTTTTTTTTATTTTATATAAAAATGTTCGCAACACCTGTCCAAAAAACTAATAATAATTATAAGAACATTCATAAAAAAATATTAAAAAAAAGTTTTATAAGTTCCTGCAAGGGTTCATGATATTTGGTAATTTTGCGAAACAATATCATTATTTATGTTCATTTTCATTTTATTTTTTCATATATTGACTAAAAACCATTTTCTATTTTCATTTCCAATTAATTTCTTTACATAAAATAATTAATTCAAGTTTATATTGTTTTAAGAAAAAATATTTTTTATAATTATTTGTTTATGTTTTTATTCATATTTAAAGATTAGTTATTATCATACATACCACAGCGAGGGCCCCACTGAAAGAATTATGTTTTTAAACGAATCATTAGCTGAGATAAAAAAAAACCAACAAAAACTATTGTTTTTTACCAAAATATTCCTTGGGATTCTTCGCATATTCTATACAAAAAAGGTTAGGTATATTTGGAACTCCGAGTTTTTTTTATCCTACATGTCTCAAACTTTATAATAAATGTAAATAATCATTTACCTTTATTGTCCGCAATTGCGAAAAAAATAAAAACATCAATATGCGATGCGATGTTTTTATCGCTCCGTGCCGGATGTTAACGAGAAAAAACTTCACGCACGTGCAAGTGCGAGTGAAACCACATGCGACGAGCCGGGGCTTCACTTACTCGTCATATTGATTAGTAAAAAATCCAAAATATCGACCCAATTATAAACTATTTTTTTCTTAGTATAACCCCTTTTTATCA
The DNA here is from genome assembly GCA_022495035.1 of Philopotamus ludificatus. Taxonomy (NCBI): domain Eukaryota; kingdom Metazoa; phylum Arthropoda; class Insecta; order Trichoptera; family Philopotamidae; genus Philopotamus; species Philopotamus ludificatus. Next base: position 19,695 of record JAGXCT010036445.1, on the reverse strand, counting down.
TTTTAGGTCAGACATTGATGAAGAATTCATAAATCTCTTGACTTGAAATGCTGGGGTCTTTTTTCGAACAAAACAGAGTCATCGGGCAACGTCGTCGGTTTCGAGCCGCCGTGACAGATCGGTTAATAGATGTTTAGGTCCGTTGAAATGGGGAATCTTTGTGTCTCAAATGCTAATTCATAGCTTCTCAAAAAATCCTCTATACATTTTAACCAACTTATCACCGGTTGATTGCAATTGTTCATTTGTGATTAAAAATTACTTTTTTTAAAAATAGGAATTTCCGGAATTCACGTTTTCCCGTGATTTGCGTTGAATTTTTACAATCCCGTTTTATTTTAGTGCCCCAAATCTACGTTTTCCCTCTAATTAAGTTTTTTTCATCAGTTCCTTCAACCAAAATAATGATTTTGTCCGGTTTTTGGTTTTCGGTTCTGTTCCGGTTCGAACCCATGGTATAAACAACTAAAATTGGAACTATTTCATGGAACACAACAATAAAATAATGGAAAACATGAAGATTTCCATTATTGGTGTCAGTATCATATAGCATTCCTAAAATTCCTTGGAAAGTTAGACTATCCAAATATAAATATTATCTGAGATCTGATCCGAATTAAAGCAAAACAAGTAAATCGACCAATTTTGTTAGTAGTGTTATTTTAAAACCGGTTAAAAAAATCGCATAAAAAGAGTATGCATTATTTTCTTGTTTTTTCTTACCAATTACCATTAATTAACATGCGCACTACATATCATATGTAAGTTATTATCAATGTAATGTATGTTTCCGGATAAAAGTATAGCAAAATGACGCATGAAATTGTTATACTGTGCGATATTAAATTTAACAAAAAAATATTTAAATTAATATTGAAAAAGGACAAGGTAAACAGGTTTAACCTTGTCCTTTAGTATATGTTTAATATGATAACATGATTAGGAATGGATTAAATAGTAAAAAGTAGCCAAATAACATTTTTTAAATTACAAACGTCATTCTTAATTTTCTAATCCAACAAATCCGGTAAATTTAATCATTCTAGTGATTATAAAAATACAATAACTTTGATAACCGATTGATTTAAATGAAAATTCTTAATAAATTATATTTTTTTATATCATTAATATATGCGTTTTAAATCGGACAATATTTGTTGTAACAAAAAACGAATTGTATGTGCACAAATACATACATTATTTTTCTTTTAATACATGTAATAAAGTTGGTTATTTACTATGACTTGTCTACCGGGCAAATTTAGGGACTAATTATTTCTAGTTCATAGGTTATGCAACTAATTAATTTTATGTTCTCATTAAAACATAATATTTACACATTGTTATCACATTGTTTTTTTTTGCAAACATTAAATTCCATGGTACAAAAGATAACATATATAATTGTTTTATATTTATTATTTTGAATCCTTAACAATAGTGGCGGATTTGTATGGATGCTTATGATGCTGGAGCATCAGACCCCGACAATTGGGGGCCTCAAACAGGCCCCCGATCAGTAGGGGCTCCAAAAACATATAGGGACAGTTTATAGTAGGGGCCAGCAACCTGTTTTTAAACGGGCCATCTACATCTACTTTATTAACAAAATAAACCTAGTATAAAAAATTACAGAAATAAAACACTCATCAACCCAGCATATTTTGAACCCCAAGTTTTTGTTATTCTAGAATAACTCTTTTAATATAAATCCAACCTTCAACAAGTCTATAGTATGAATTTTATAAATAATCATTGGTCTTTATTGTCCGAAATTACGGATGTTTATTCTCGCTTGCATCCGGTACAATGTGCCGAGTGAGAGTGAAACCGTGCGATTGGCACGTGCCGCAAGAACTATGATTCGGCGGTGTGTCCTCATTCTGCGGCGGGACATCGCCGAGTGCGCTTGTCATTTACGCGCCAAACTGATTAATTAAAAAAAATCCAAAATATCCTAATTTAAAAAAATAAAAACAAGATATTGATAAAGAATTCATCAATATCTAGACTTGAAATGCTTAGGATCTATTTTCCATTATAGATAGACCCCCTTCGAACGACGCGGTTGTTTTTTTTTTGAGCCGCCGTGACGAATCGGGTAATAGAAATACAGTCAACCCTCCTATAACGTTCACTTCTATAGCGTTTGCGGCGGTATTTTGAATAGCGCTCCCTTCTATAGCGTTCATTTTACAAAACGCAATATTTTCAAGGTCAAATTAGAATTTATGTAAATATATTATTAATGTGCATTATAAATATGTACGTGCACTTAGAAAATTTCATCACAATACAGTTGGAAAATATTTTTCTACTTGTATAGTCGTGGAACAAATTATGATCAATCGATATGTTACCACTATATTACCTCTCAAACAAAAAAGGGTGGACGACACAATTTATTTTTGAAGACTGGTTTTTGAATTTATTTATTCCAGAAGTAAAACAATATTGTAATCTGAAAGGAATTCTATTCAATATACTTTTAATACTGGACGATGCACCAGGACATCCACCACATATCGGAAATTTACACCCTAACGTTAAAATCGTGTATTTACCCCCTAATACCACCAGTATTTTGCAACCCATGGACAAGGGAGCTATTGCTACATTTAAAGCCTATTATTTAAAAACTACATTTGCCCAAGCAACAGCCAGTAGCCCTTGTCAAGGGAAAAACGTTTAAAGAGTTTTGGAAGAATTTTAATATTCATCAAGCAATTAAAAATATTGGAAAGGGATGGCTAGAGGTCACATCATCGTGCATGTATGGAATATGGAAAAAGCTTACTAAACGTTTTGAAAACATAACTTAGTCGCAATTTGAAAAAGAAAATGAAATTGAACACACTACAAATCTCATTGTAGAGCTTTGCAAGAAACTTGATATTAATATTGACCGTGAAGACATAGACTAACTTATAGAAAATGATTTGGAAGATCTTACAAATGAAGAATTATTATGCATCGAAAATCAAAGGGTTGAAGAAGAGACTAAAAAAAAGAAATGGTCTTGGAATCTCCAAAAAAATTTATAAAGTAATGCAAAAATTTGCAAAAATGGATTCGGATAACCAAAGATTTTTTAGTATAAACGGGCGTATTCAAGAAGATCTTGCTTGCTACAAAGAAATATACAGGGAAAAAAACAACAACAACTCAACTAAAATTGGATATGTTTTTTAAAAAGACTACTACTGCTTCTTCTTTACTGTTGATGAGCCAATGGATTGTACATACATATTTACTTATATAAGTACAGACGACGAAAGATTTTAAATATTAATGAAGTAAATATTTTATTTTGTATTAATAAATAAGAAATTTAACAATAAATAAATACACATGTTTTATTTTAATATTTAAGTACACACATATTTTGTATGAAATTCGACTTACAACCAATTCGAATTACGACTAAAGTCCAGGAACGTATCTCGGTTCTAAGTCGAGGAAAACCTGTACTATTAAAAAATCGGCAAAAGATATAAGTGGAAAAAGATTATTTAATGAGAAATTTAGCATTGGTTTTTTGCCTATGTTTACCAATGTCTATATTTGCAAATATAGAGGACATAGCAACTAATACCCAGCTTTCTAACAGTTTATCATTTAATCTCGACCGGTGATCGCTTTCAGTCAAAATGTAAAATCATTGAAGGGTCGCACGAGAAATTATGGCAACCTCTCCCTCCAATTATATGCTACTAGGGCCCCCTGAAATGTAAATAGCAACAGACCTTATATATGCCACTGCTTAACAATAATATCATTAATAATTACACGAGTGTGTACATATATACGTCAAAAACTGTTATAATCGTCATTAAACCATGAATATATACATATTAAAATAATTTGAATATTCATTAAATAAATAAGTGGTGCAATTAAGTAAACCGTTACGATGGTGAAAATTTGAAATTATGATCACCTGAAAATCTCTACGATTTTAACGAAACATTAAACACGTGAAACATAACGGACGATCATATTTAAATAGCCAGTGTTGCATTTAGTTACGCAATGCTGATTAGTAATAAATTAGGGCCTTAAACTGGGAACACATTTGTATTATTACATCAGTTTAATTTCAAATGTTGCCCTCGTAAAAAAAATACTAGAATATTACCATTTTATGCAAACATGATTTACTCAATAATCACTACGTGCACTCGCACCTATTTAGAATCTCAAGTTAATTATAGCAATCTCAATCGAACAGCGGATTCAGGAACTTGATTGCCTATTGTTATCGTATTAAATGTATTAATGTATCTTAGCGTGGATCTTTTGCACATATAATAATATGTCTGATATAATCTAGGATTTTCTCAACAATCAAGAAATTTGACAATGAGCACGATTTATATCATTGGTGCAATTTATTAATAACGATTTTGGTGATACACACGAATATAATAATTATGACCTATGATTTATAAATTAGTCACATTTGTTATCCCGTACGCTTAATAAATGTTTAGATAATATTATCTATATGATCTCAATTCCTATTATTTCAACGAAAAATAAGATTATCTTCAGGTAAAAACCATTTTTTTACTTTGATCTTTAATTTCTTTTGTGCAAGATAGCTCTATAAAACATACACAGTTCCATCATACACACTTATTCTTGGATTATGTCTTATTTATTGTCACTGTATTAGTCGTTTGGGACATATTTGGTTATTTATAAACTTGAATAAGCTTGCTGTCCTCGGAAATGTAGAGTTGAGAAGATTTTGTGGTCGCTACCAACTTTCATTTGCAGTAATAGAGTTACTTTAAGAACAAAGGCATCTTTCAGCGTGATTACTCGAGTTAGTGTTGTTGATCTTAGATGAAGAGTTTATATAGGCAAATGAGGTCATTCAAATACAGTTGCTATGTTTGATAATCAGCTCTGCATCCAACCAAATAAATACCTTGCTATCCTTTCAACAAATCATTCCTAAATCATGAAATAATGATTGCTGACTAAATAACATTTGTGCTTCTTAGCATTCTCCTCGTTCACCTATTAAATAAGAATATCGTACCCTGCTTGACATATTTAGACCATTTGCAGACCCATCAATTTTTCCCAGGGATTCTATTTGTTTACTCGACGGAATAGCTATTTCTTTTTTTATTCATCATCTATTGGGATTAAAATATTATTCACGTTAAGTCAAGTGAGGGCATGGGCCTTACCAGACTCTAGATACCAGGCAGTCGAGGCTAAAGGAACCTGAGTCTCACACGTGACGTAGGGTCTTCCCTTTCGTGTCCATACCGCGGGATCCAGCCATCTCGGTATGCGGTTTTTTGTAAAGAGTTTCCCTCTCTTAAGTAATGCTGACATTGGTCGTGTATCCTCTACCCTGTTGGTTTAAGATTTTACCCTCTGTCCAGGCAAGTAAGAGGGGGTTTGCCTCGGTATGTGTTTTTCTCTCTCTAAGGCGTTATTTGCTTATCACAAGTCACAGGTAACAAGTAGCGAGCGACCACACACATACACATATATAAATTTATATACACAAACATACACAAATTTACCCAAAACGAGTCTCAGGTCGCAAGTGATTATTAACCTTGTCGCGCAATAGCAATCTTTTCATAGAAAGAAGGAAGAGGAGCGAAAGTATCGAGGCTAGACCAATTATTGGTCAACAGATTAGGGTTTTCCTTCCCAGGGCATACTGGCTCTGTGGTGAAAAATTTGTTAGAGACCAGATTTGTTTATGCACATAAGGATACCTGTACACATTTTTCCAGGGGTGCATTATTTTGTTAAGTATTTATCAAAGTTTTCTTGGGTTTTTAGTCATCTTCGTGTATTTTGTGTCAACTGGACACAATATATGCATGATTTTGTTGACTATGATCACTTCACACAGATTGGCTTGTTTATAAAAGATGCTGACCATCAGTTGCAATGGTATGGTAGAGGGGTGTCATTCATTATTCCGATATTTTTTCAAAGTTATATTGATAAATAGATATTCTGTGTTATTTGTAGCATATTTATAGAGTGGCCGCTATTCGGTTAATATTAGTAGTTTGAGATAACCGTCGCCCTGTCTTAGATCGTTTAAATTTTATTTAAATAGTCCCCATCTAAAAATAATACTTTTATTAACATATTAAATAACTATTGCCATCTATTCTGTAGCGTCAATAAAACGGTGGCTCAATTATCAACAGAATATTCTTTGTTTGGTTTGTTTGATTTTATATGCCCCTATTTCGTCAGTACACAGGGGTTGGACGAATTGTTTGGGGTTAGGACCGCCGGGTGGATTGCGGGGGTGTATCGATCCCGCCATGCCAGCTGCCGGCATGTAGACACTCGGGGCTCCGTGCCTCTCCAGCTGGCCACGCTCTTCTCAGGTATCAGCAGATTTTTCGGACAATGAACTTCGAAAAACAGTCTAATCAGTGGCCAAATGACACCCTGTCAAATCCATGTTTGTTGTTATGAATCAATCCAATTCAAATTCCAATTATGCAATTATTTTTAGAATATTTTATCAATACAAATGGTAGCTATGTTGATAATTAATGATCCACTAAATAAATATATATATATATTATCCCATATCATTGAACATCTCATGTCATAAAAACAAACAGCAGATTGAATATATTCGAATATTGTATGAATGTGTCATGTATCTTCATTGTGTATCATAATTATTAATACTATTCCGAGCAAAGAATCAAGGCTATATACTTGCAAGTTTACTCTTGATTCATAATTATGTTATGGGTAAATAATAATATGCTCATCCTTATTCATATTGTTGTTGAGTACTATTTTAAGAGAGCTATAACAAGAAATGTGTGTACCATGGTGCGATATCATATTTGCGTATGATATTATTATCGTCAACATAGGCGTATATTATGCCGTGACATAGACTGCACCTTTAAGAGAGTTTAGATGAAGTAAGCTTGGATCTAGCGGTCTGAGCAGGTTCAAACTATTCATATGGTATTATTCCAGAAAAATCCCACCACACAAACGAAGACCTTCTTTATTGTTGTATTGACATCTTTCTCAAATAATGAAATTTACATCCATAGCTTTGACATAATAACGAAACTTACGTATTTGCGTTACCGTGTCTCGACACAAACTAACTGTGAATGAGCTCGTCGAAGAAATTTTGATTACTTTCCAGTCCTCCTAATACATAAGATGTTCGATGTTCCTTTATGGACCTGACGAAGGTGCAAGAGAAAAAAACTTAATATAATAATGATATAGAATGCTCGGATTAATGTCAGGTGTCACTCCAAAATCTGCAAAAGATCCGTTAGAGTAGATTCTGCTTAAATATGAATACATTTGATTCGCACTTTGCATCATTTTCAAAGAAGATGACTCAACAAAATGAATTAATTATCCTTTTAAGTTGATCTTGTTATTGTAGTGCGGTTAAAAACATGTAAACGAAAATAATTATCATGAAATGAAACTGAAATTATTTGCTATGACATCCTTAGTCAACAAAGTATCCATATTTTTTAAAACAATCATCCTCTTAGATAAAATACATGAAATTACTTCATTAGTCTGAATATATGGCGACGTTTTCTTATCTAAAATATTTTCCTGCAATTATATTCAGGGTTTAGTGAAACACAATAGTATATATCATGTTTACTCCATTTTATAAAAAGAGGATGATACTGCAAAGATAATTAATAATGTAATTTTATATTGTATATATTATATAATAATAATAAAAAAATTATGGCAAATTATTTATATCTAATTTTTCTTTTGTTTTTTTTTTAATTTTTCATTTCAAACCTGCTCCAAATATACTGACTTGTAGTCTTCTTAATACGTGCCGGATCTATGGGTGAAGTGAATTCTTCTGTGTGCATCGACTTTGTTTACACCTACACGTATATATCCTGAGAAAAATCTATAACGGTTTATACAAAACCGTAGCAGTTTCCATAATTTTTTGTGGAGCGTTCTGGTGAGCAATATTTAAAACTTAAAATGGATCGTTGAATTTATCTTTAATCCCTCGTTTTTTAAAATGATTTAAAAAAAAATTAAATGTTTAAAAGATTTTTAATTAAATTAATTTAACAATTAAATATTTTTTTTATATATATTCATATAACAGTTGGTATTTCTCGAAGTAATAGTGGCAACTGACTCCTTTAACCACTTCACACTCGCACGCTTACTGGTGAGCGCAAATCTTCTTTGGCGTTAGATCCGCGCGCTCACCAGTGAGCGCGATCACTTGGCGTTATATCCGCCCTCATTCAACTTTGATATTGTCATATAAAAAAAACCTGGGATGCGTTTACACATTCTACTGATTTACGCGATGTTTCTTGTGTCCTAAGTACACGGATAGCGATCGAAAAAAAATATAAAATAGTGTACTATATTTTCACGTAAGTAATGATACATTACATGTAATGATACATTTAAAATGTATACATGTTTTTTTTTTCTTTAAAGGTTATTAGAAAATTGAGGATCATCAGCGAACTACATATTAGAAAAATATTCTCAGCATTAATATTAAAAAAGTTGATTGTTAACGACAATTTTGATAATTTTCAAATTTAATTTTAACCAGTTCTATAATAAATAATCAAAAAAAAACAAAAACGTTGCTTTAAAATTACAAATAGATGATAAAAATTCAATAAAAAAAATCGATTCGTTTTGACCGATTTCTTGAAAAAAAACCGAGTGTGAAGTGGTTAAGAGGTTCATTAAATTGAATTGATTTAATGAATCCCTGGCAATTTCCTAGCCGAAAGCTTATTAAATTTCGTACCAGATCATAGCAGGATTATAAAACTCATATGTAATGACGCTCTACGAGATTTGAAGGAAGATGTATCCCGGCCTCCCCATTGAAATTATTTACGTACATGTATATGTACAATTAACATAAAAAAAATTAAAGGTATGATCATAAGTAAAAAATTGCTTTAACATTATGCGGCGAACCGATTCAACAAGTGGAAAAATATTAGATATAGCGAAAAGAAATGATCTTTTTTTTAGTACAAAGAAAAAAAATATTTACAAAAATATTACTAATGATTTATTTGTTTAAATAATTTCCATTATTATTTATGTCTCTCCACAATTTGGGCAACTGTTCGATGCTTTTATAAAAATCTTGCTCCTTTGATTTAAAAAAGGCATCTATGTGATTTCGGACTTGGTTCCTGTATTAAAATTTTTGTTGCGAAGCGAATGCTCCATACTTTGAAATAAGTGATAATCTGATGTAGCAATATCAGGAGAATAAGGAGGATGAGGCAATAGTTCCAAGTTAAGCACTTTAATTTTATCTTGAGTGATCTTTGCTGCGTGCGGTCTCGCGTTATCACGTTGTAAAATATACCGTTGATTATTTACTAACATTGACCGTTTTTTTTATCAATTGTGCCTTTAATCTATTTAATTGCGAACAGTATACCTCTGCTGTGACTATTTTGCCTGGTTTTATTAATCTGGTACCGAATCACTTCCCCTGAAATATCCTGCAACTGGTATACAAAAGATTTTTTTTAATGTCAGCGCTAAAATAGGTGTTAAAATCGGTGCTTTCCCTGGAGAAAGCCATTGCTTTTTTTATTAGGGAAGTTATAAAGGATCCATTTCTCATCTCTAGTAATTATCGTTCTTAGAAACAGATCGGTTTCATACCTGCTCAACAAAGAAGAACAAATGGTCACTCGTTGATCCGGTAACACTGCGAGATCATGCACCCAAACTCTTTATCTATGTTTCTTTCCCAACAGTTTGAGGTGGTCTTTTACAGTTGACCAGGGACAGCCGATGTCTTGAGATAATTCTTTAATTGTTTTTCGAGGATCAGATTCCACTAGTGATTTCAGCACTTTTTGCGGCCTTCCCGATTTTGGTTTATTTTCTAGATTTCTGTCCCCATTTTTAAATTGTTTAAACTACCGTCGACATTTCCGAATCTTCAAAATATCACAATAAGTTGCCCTTCTTTGCCTTTCAATCCTTTGTCAAATAAAAACAATAACACACCGATACTGCATCTCTTGGATCTCTGGCCATGACATTTTTCTATGGGTGAAAATGAAAAAAAAATGTATTGAAGTCGGGAAGGGATAAAAGGAGCTTTAAATATTACTAATTTCGATGCCATAAGAAAACAGTCATTTCTTTTCTCTTTACCTCTTAATATGTATGTCGACATCCATTTTTGTGAGGAACAGAAAAGGTGGTAGTCTGTAGGAGCAAGATCTGGGGAGTGGGTTAGATGTGGCAAAACAGACCACCTGAGCTCCAGAATTTTTTCTTCGGTCACTTTTGCGGTGTGTAGTCTGGCATTATTGTGTAACAGAATAACACCTTTCCGATTGACAAGTGCAGGATGCTTTTCCAGTAGTGTTTCATGAACTCTTTGTAGCTGCTGAACGTACGTATCGGCAATAATCGTTTCGTGGCTCTTGGTGGTGGATTATTCCTCGACGATCCCACCATACACACAATAAAGTGTGTTTTGCCATGAATACTGGCTTTAGGGTCCAGTAGGGGTTGTTGATCCTTATCCAATCATTGTCTTTTGCGGACAATATTTTCATTAGTGAACCATTTTTAATCGCCTGTTATCGTCATGTCCAAAAAAGGCTCGATTTTATGCCGTTAGAGGAGACTTGTAGCAATAGACATTCGGTCACTGAGATTATGTGGTACCCATATGCCTAACTTGCTGATTTTCCCCAAATTTTTCAGGTGGCGATAAACTGTAGATTGTGACGTATTGAGTCTCTCTGCCAACTCCCTTGTCGTTTGACGTGGATTTTGTTTCTATATCGTATTTAAAATGACGTATTCGAAGTCGGAAGAGTGACCCGCCCTCAGTTCATCTATCAAAGACTCACATCTCCGGAACGAAATTTCATAATTTCTAACTGCCCGGTCGGTTATCAGGCTTTCACCGTATACACTGCATATTTTTTCGGCTGTCGCTCTATCACTAGTCCCTTATTTGAATTCCCAAAGCATCACATGATGAATATGCACTTTTTGATTCTCCACTTTAAGGGATTAACATCACTTGTGTGAAACTTCCATCTTACCATCTCACTTAAATCATCTTTCTAATCTTCAGTCTCGATTTCCAAACTCAAAGTTTCTGAGCTTGTAGCTTCTGAACGATTCTTCGTTGTGCGATAATGAAAATCTATATGGGGAAAAAACAAGGGCATGTAGATCGCCCACGTCCAAAAATAGACTAGGGACCCGACGAAGATCTTATATCCCGATAAGAATTATTCATGATTAACAAAAAAAAAGCATTTTTATACAAAATCAATGCATTAAAAATGTAATTATAACAATGTGTGTAATTAATCAAAGAAATCACAATTTAATTCGATAAGTTGATAGGTCTCTGAATTTATCAACATATGCTCCAATTATAAATTTTATACAATAAGCAGATCATAAATAAACAAACGTCAATTGCTGTTGACAACATGGCTCTTATCTCAGAAATAAATTAGTGCTGTGTGAACATTCGTACAGGCGTGAGAGTTACGTATGATATTTCTTAGGTAGCGATAGTTAGGGTTAGAATCAATGCCGAGGGGAATGTAAAATAATTCATGCGATCATTTGTTGCTTTTGTTTTGCAGAATAATGGCTGCCTATAGTGTTTTACTCGGGTGTTTTATGGCCCTTCTCATTTTGCTGTACACCATAAGCTCCGTAGCTCGATATTATATAAAAGTAAGTCGATAATATTTATTATAATTGTGCAATATTATATTTTCTATGATAATGTATTTTTTTAGTTTGTGTTTTATACTGCGGGATGTCTTTTCGTCGCCACGATACCTTTGCCGTTGATGTTCTTCAGACCGAAAAATCCCAAAAACGCACTGTCAGTAAAATATGATGAAACATGTGTAATATATTTCATTATATAATGATAATATTTAATTATAAATTCAGGATGCCAGCGTGGGGATGTCGGCAGATTGCAAAAATATTGGGAATATCGTGGGAAGTACGCGGAGCAGAGAATATCGACAATTCGAAGGGAGCCATAGTCCTCATGAATCATCAGAGCTCTTTGGATCTAATCGGTGAATTTATGCTCTTTATAATCTTGTTTAATTAGGCTCGTAAAATTATTGACCGTGACTGTTTTATAGCGCTATCCGTTTTATGGCCCTTGATGAAAAATGGTACTGTCGTAAGCAAGAGAACCCTGTTTTATTTGTGGCCCTTCGGTCTCGCTATATACATGTGGGGCACGGTGTTCATCGACCGAAGACAACGCCAGCAAGCGCAAGACGTCGTCAACAGCACCGTTGAAGCGATAAAGAAACGCAAAGTATTTACCTCTTAATATTCGTTTAATTATTTTTTGTAAATTTAATTAAAATATTTTATTGTTCTAGGCAAAAATATTCGTGTTCCCCGAAGGTACGCGTCACAGCGGAGATAAATTATTGCCGTTCAAGAAAGGAGCCTTTCATGCGGCGTTAGACGCCGAATGCCCGATACAGCCCGTCGTCATTTCTAAATATTATTACTTGGACGCCAACAGATACATGTTCACCTCAGGTAATACTCAAATGTATAACGAGATCGTAGTGTGTCACCTTATTCTTACACTTTTCGCAGACGATTTAAAAATATTTCGATACTTTACTTCAACGGAAGATGCCCTTTCGTCAAGTAATTAAGTATTGGAAAATGTCAAACAATGAAATTTTCTAAATCAAAGGAGCCCATCATTTTTAATTAGACTTGGGAACGTAACTCTATCTAAGCAATCGTCTGTTAAAGATCTGGATGTATTGTTTGATTCCAAGTTAAATTTTAACTTACATGTATCGGACGTGTGTATGAGATTGTCAAGAATGTTGGGCTTTGTCTTGAGAAATTCTCATCACATATATAGCACCTTCGTTACTGTACTGATACATTGATTTGGAGTTTACTTGAATCAGCTTCCATTATATGAGATCTTTATGACGCCTCAAATTCCCTCAGATTAGAGAAAATACAGAAGAAATTTCCAAGATATCTATCTCTACATGAGGGAGTTTGGATTCTACTCCAGTCTATTCCCTTGCGCATGGGCACAGGGCTGCCTGGGGTACGTAACTCTCGAGAAAAGAAGGTTGATCTACTTGGCAAAGCATTTCTTCCAGCTGTTGGTTAGCGCAGGACATAACCTACTTGTACTGTGCGAGTTGCTCTTATGGACGCCACCTTACTACCATCGAGCTCGTTCGCATGTGCTTTTTCTTCTACCAAATGTGAGGACATGTGCTCTCGGAAACTCTCCGGTAACCAGAGCTATTACTCTGCTCAACCACTTGGCCGACGATGTAGATATATTTGATGTTAAATATCTCCGTTTCATTGATCTTTTATAATTTCATGTAACGGATTTACTAATGATGGTATTTCAACCTTTTTTTTCTCTTTATTATTATCCTTTATTTTCTTTTAATCATTTTTTATTGTTGTTATTTTACATTTATACTTTTATATACAGTTAACCCTCCTATAGCGTTTTTTTCTATAGCATTTGTGGCAGTTTTTTGTATAACGGTCCCTTCTATACCGTTAATTTGATAAAACGCAATATTTTCAAGGTTAAATCAGAATTTTCGTAAATATATTATTAATGTGCATTTTAAATATATATGTGCATTTAGAAAATAATTGTCTGTAGCTGTTTGCTCTTTTACCTCGCCAGGCGTGTTCTGTTCTTTTTTTGGTGAATCACTGTCTAAAAATGTTCCAGGGATATTCATCACAATACAGTTAGAAAATATTTTTCTACTTGAACAAATTATGTTCAAGTAATCGATGCATACGATTTTTAAGGCATTAGGTATTTATGTGTTAAAGGGGTTTTCAATCATTCCAATTTTTTATAAATTGCGAAACTGGTATTAAAAAAGTCTCGATTGATATAAAAATATAAAAATGGGTCAAATGTTTGATTTGCTTCAAATCACAAAATACAATTAAAAGAACCTAACCCCAAATTTTGTTTGGGTGCCTAACTTTCTATAGCGTTTTTTTTCTATAGATGGGTCCCTATCTAAACACTATAGAAGGATTGACTATATTTCTTCTTTTTATTTTATATTTCGAATTTTTATTAACATATATAATTTCAGGACATTTCATCGTGAATATTTTACCGCTGGTATCAACCGACGGCCTTACCAAAAATGATCTGCCCGCGTTATTAGACAAATGCTACAACACGATGCAACACACGTACAGTGAAGTGAGTGCCGAGGTGATGATGGCCGAGCGTAATAACAATGTGAAATCGTACAAGCCGCACATGTGATATCTCAAAATGACGACTAGATCGATATGAGACAATTTCCTATAGATGTAATACTACAGTACCTAATATTATTGACGTGTTTGTTTATGAATATCATTTCGAAGCCTTCAAAGTTCATAGATGGTGCTAATTAAAAATAAAAATTGTATGATTTCTGCACAAAATTGTGGGGGTATATATGTGTTTTGATAAATGTTTTGAATGTATTTCGTTTGGTACAGGAATTGAATATGTATTTAAATATTCCGTATGTAATTTATTAGTAACGCAAAACGTTTATTCCGTGAAAATATTCTAAACGTTGTGTAATTTTGATAATAGACAAAGCTGAATTCTAAATCCATGTGAATTATGTATAACATATCGAATTTAACTGATGTTCATCATTTATCTAGGGTTCCTATAGTCGTCAATTGAATTATTATTATTTCAAATGTGAACGACGAATTTTATTACGCTCGGACTTGGAAATGAAAAAAAATTGGATTAATATGGGTAGTTTAATCATTTTTTAAACCTGAAGAATGTTGATTTTTTAACACATTGCCTACGGGGAACGTGGTTTCTACGGCAACAACGTTTTTACGTATGTCCAGGGTACACATATCACACACTAGCTGACACTACGCGTCGGATCTGCTGTAACTGTTAAAGCTTTTTGTTTTTCAAATATTTTCTTGTCGGTGGGGTACTTAGTAGTTGTAGCAACACAAAAACTTTTTTTTTATGTCTCAAGTGGATTTTTATGTCTTCATTAGTCGGTTATAAACGAAACGTTACCTGAAGAATATCAAATTTTATTTTGTCTTTTGTGTGAATTTTTGTTAAATTTAGAAAAATGGAACAAGATGATTTTATAAAAATTATTGATAACGAAAACAGTGAAACGGAATCTATTCAGAGCTCTTATTATTATTTAAGTGGCCTTCCAACCTTGAGGCGGGTCTTTACCACCTGTAGGACATTTCCGTCACAAGCCTGATGTCAGGATTGGAGCCGAGCCGTCAACATGCGGATTGTAACGATAAATAATCAGACGAGGTTAGAGTCAATTTGTATTTAATTTTCGGTCTTATCGGCTGCTATGGGTACCTCCTGTAGCACTCATTGTGCCCAAACGCCAATTCTGCCACTTCCAATACCGATAATAATATTCAACATCCAACATTTAAAAGACCATGTTCAAGCCATGTTTTATAAAGATTTCCCCCCCATAGACAATGTGTTAATACAAAACAAAATATTTTATCAGACGCAAGTGCCTTATTATACGAGGCTACACTACGTTTTTATATTTACTTAATTGAATTACTACGATCGAGCGTCATAAATTTTGTCGGTGCACATTTTTTTAATGACATGTTATCATTGCGTTATTGCAGTTTGTGCAGAAATTAATAGGTTCAAGGTTGAATTATCAAGCTTTTACTGCGTGTATATATTTTTTTAATAACTCGATTGTTCATTATTAAAATAGTATATGTGACGTTTCCCAAATCAATTATTTACAAATGTATTTACATACAATGTTGAAAGTTTATAAATGTTTAGATTGTCCGAAAAAGTCGGACGTGTACAAAATGTGTTTTACATTGTATTACAATTTTATGTAAATCGTTAACGACTGAACATCATAATTTTGATAAAAATTATGTTTACAACGCACACTATAAAGGGTATCGGTTTATTTTGCACTGTGTACATATTTACGTATGATGCACGACTAATTATTTTGAACGGACATAGAATACGCATATCTATCTATATAAATTAGCATTTTTCCGCTCGTGTCTTGAAAGTCATAATTAATCTGCGATGTGTATCACGCGGATAAATGTGTTAACGATATAATTAATACTTAACGATGTGTGCGAGATATTTTTTAGATATATACAAATTATTATGTGAATTTTCCTAGCGAGTATGCATACAAATGTTGTTTTCAAATTCAAATATGACCTGAATAGCACTGTTATGTATTTATTAATGTAGAGTCGTCGTATCTTATACGTACAACAATATTTTTTATAATGCAATGAGTTCACTGTGTGGAAACAATAAATAATGATATGCTTGCAAAATAATTTTAGTATAATGGTAATCAAACTTTTAATTAAAATTACCGATTATGAATTAACGCCGCAGCGTTTTTTTACCAATTTGTGTTCCGCGACAGAACGATAATTGGACACGTTTGACTTATAACATATGCACGATTCGAGTTCAAGAAATATACTGTGAAACCTCGATCCATCGTTGAGAAGAACAATGATAAATGTGGAAAGTCTCTCTATCGATGCAGTGGTTAGTGTGTAATAAATGTAATTCATTTTATTAAATTATTTTATATTTAAAAATTTTTCACTCTTGGCACCTCGGCGCCTGTGTGCGCCGCACAATCTAGCCATATGGATGGCGCGACCCTGCTCTTACCGGTCTTTTGCTTCCTTTATTTGATTTACAACCAGATTTTGGGGCCTGATGCGAATTATATTACAGTAGTTGTTATAACAATAACAATAACAATAGTTGGTAGGGGGGAGGGGGTTGTCGGTTGTCTAAGAATGTATTAAAATAATGTATATATCAAATATCAAAGCTCTTTAAACTTTACAAATTGCTATCGATTAAATAGATTTTTAGAATGGTATACAAAATTCTAATTATCCGATGCATGTGTGCGCCACACAATCTGGCCATATGGACAGCGCGCAACTGAGCATCCCTATAAAGCATTTCTTACAACCTGATCTGACCATTCTCAGTATCTTAGCTATAGTTCTAACTTTTTTAATGTGGAATATTTCATTTTTAAGTAAAAATAATTCACTATGCAAAATTTACGTCGATTATTCATTAATTCGACCTTTGGTTTCAGAAAATGACGCACATCTTTATCGTTATGCTTATGGATAATCCGGTGTCTGGTGCCTGTGTGCAGAACTGCAATTATTGCCCCTGTGCTTGAAAAAACGAACGTTGTGCACCGCACAATCTGGCCATATGGACTGCCCCTGAGATAGTACTCGCTCGCTGCGTACCAGCGCATAATCGCGTTTCCCACTACTGGCCAATTAATGAATAATCCTTACATTTATTCTGGAGTGTTAAGGGTGTACACTAATCGTATTGCCAATCCCGGAATTTATAAATTGTACAATGCAACAGGTCGAGTGTTTTAAAAGAAGGATCAATATAATGGCATTATGATTGCGACCATCAACTCTTTACCATTCTATTTATTTTTGTGATCAAAAATGTCCATGGAGAGCAAAAATTCCCTCACAGTTCTTTGCAGAGAGATTGTTTTAGATTTTTATGGCAAATATAAGTGAATAGTCATGTGTCATTGAATAATAATTTTCATACCGAACGATAAAATCTGAGAACGATGAATGAGGTTCTGCTGTAATTTTGAGAAACATGATTTAAAATAGAAAAGCCTGTTCTAGATATGTAGGATTAAGTATTAAGTGCATGATAACGCTTGAGCTGTTTGATTTGAGAGAGTAAATATTGAATATTTTTCATTCAACGCACTGACCTTAATACGTGTCTGAAGGTGGTTTAATTCATTTATACATTAACCCTTTGGATACCACGATGATTTTTTATTGTGATATTAAAAATAATGTACTAAAATGTGTTCTATAATTTGTAAACAGTGTGCCAGTGTGCCAAGTGTGTTTTTTTGGTTGGCAATCCCTATAGCCAGGGAGGGGATACATTTTGGCGCACAAATAAGGCTCCTTGAGCCTGAACGTCAAGAGTCCGAATTTACAGCTGAAACCCGAGTGTTGATCATGGGTTCCCGATTGAGTTATTTACGCTCGGCAGATAAGAACAATATGGGCCACAGCAGACGTTATATCATCGCTACTCTCTGACTGAGGAATCGACGACATATATAACTGTAGCCATCATCTCTAATTGTCGACTAAGGACTGCAAATAAATATTTTATTGAAAATAATATCGTCCAAATATTTTTGGACATAATTAACTTTTATAAAATATATAACATTTTTTTAAATATATACATTTATATATCGTCGTTTAAATTTTCCATTAGATAAACAGAAAGAGACGATTAAACCGTCTCATGGCAACCAAAGGGTTAATATAATCATGTTTTTCTTATATCTTCATATTTCATTGTGTTTATAAATATATACATTGTTTTAATTAAAGTGTCTAATATAACTTTGAGCCAAGTTTGTTGCTTCAAAATTAGTCATTTTCGTATGCATTTATTGTGCAGTGTTATTGTTAATAGATTTATGCATATTTTCGACACATGTGTGAGTAGAAAATTCAATTCAAACATTGATAGTTAAGTAGTTTATAGAGGTTTTTGACATTTGCCTGTTGTGTGATAGTTCCTTTTGGTATTCCAGTATAGAGATTTTGCTGAAGACACAAGATGTTATCTCGACGTGATAAAATATCTGTTTTTATTCCATTTCCATTCGTTTATAAAAAAATATATATATATATATAACATACCTCAAATCTTATGATGAAAAATATAGATATATAAATATAATATTTGTGTATAGAGTAACGAGAGCTGAAATAAATATTGATCAGAATTCTATGGTTTTGTGTGAATAGTTTGTTTTACGAGCTCACATCGAATAGACTAACAAAAGCATCATCACGAAGAGCGCTTCACTGATTATTTCACGCACGCTTTATTGTTTATTATGTTCGGAACTTAGGTGTAATAATATATATATTTGACTGATTAATATTTTGATTTTTTTGTAAATTATTTTAACGCAGCTACGGGTGTGGCGTTAGCTTTTTCATGCATTCCATAATGTTCTGATGGTTTCTGATCTCTGCAACGGTTTGTTGTAAAAATGAATTATTATAATAGTGAAATGAATTTATGTATTTTTAGACAAGCTTAATTCCGTTGCATAATTTGCGCAAACGATTGTAAAAATTATGAGATGACCTGACGATAGTTATTTTATGTATTTATAGTTCATATTAGTTAATATTGTATTATTAGGGTTATACTGTTAATGAATAATAAAAAAATGATCATTTTTATTACATTACTTTGGCGTTTTTCAACATCTTTATACCTTTTTTTTAAAGTTGTGAGGCGATTAAATATGACTGGTTGCTATTAAGACACAGTAATTCTTTTTCTTTTAAAAAATATCAAATCCGAAGAATATTAACATTAAAAATATCCATGGAATTTCGAAGCGAAGTACAGTCAACCCTTCTATGGCGTTCAGATAGGGACCATGCTATAGAAAAAAACGCTTTAGAAAATTAGGCACCCATACAAAATTTGGGGTTAGGTTCTTTTAATTGTATTTT
>JAGXCT010036444.1:4831-55594 GCA_022495035.1 Philopotamus ludificatus | reverse complement strand
AGCTAAGCTAAGTTAAGTTAAGTTAAGTTATGTTAATAAAGTTAAGTTAAGTCAATTAAAGTTTATTTAACACAATAAACTCAAAAAGCCATTATTTTTAATATGATTTACTGTTCTAGAGTCTAACTGCAAATCTTTTAGCATATCTGTGGCTAATTATACCTTATATAATTATTAAGTTTTACGTAATAAATCGGATTTACTCTTTATTTATTATTATTAATATTATATATTATTTCTAATGCATTTCCAAAAGTTTTTTGAAACATCAATCCGCAAATGAATAATTATTTAAATAAATATAATAATCTACGATAAAGATTGATTATTATTTAAATAATCATATTAACATCCTTCCATAGTAATACCTTTTTAATTAGCTAATTGAGATTTTCAACTGAATTTACTCAAAATTTAATGTAAATGAATGCCAAAAAAAATAATGATTTGCCAAAAAATCAACAAAACAAAAATAATCCAATATAAAATATAGAGTTGATGAATGTAATGTTCTGAATTATATCCATGCTTCAATTTAGTTGGTTTTCTCAGAATCTACTCTACTCTACTTTTAGTGTATACAAAGTGTTTATTGTAATTAATTGAAAAAAAAGTTTCAAGTTTCTTCTTGCGTTCACAGATTAGTTATATCATCAAGGGCGGCCCATGTACACTGCAGCACCCCCAAGCAAATTGATGTGACTATTGATTATTTATTATTTTATTTTTTATTTTAAGTGGCCTTATAACAATGAGGCGGGTCTTTGCCACCTGAATGACACTACGCGATCTCCAGCAGAGATACGTCCGTCTCAAGCCTGATGCCAGGACTGCGACAGTCGACCTCTAGGTTATCTTGGCTCTTCGAATACAGGTCAGGTCGCCAGCCATAATGGGAGCCGAGATGTCAATGCGTATTATGTATACGAACATATAAATATAATTTATATTTAATCTGGTCAGTGCCTACGCGAGCAGTGTTAATCAGCGCGGTGCAGTGCAAGAGCGCTGCCTGCTTGTCAGCGCTACCGGCGTCGTGTTTTGGATGGATGCGGGCCGGTAGCGGAGTGCGGGGGGCGGTTTCGCCGCTAAGTGCCGTGTCGCGTTGCGACTCGTTGCAGTCATACTAACTCACTGTAGCACAGTCATACTGACTCATAGCTCATTTGAGCCACGTGCCGCTTGTAACTTATTTGAGTATTGTTAATATTATTTAGTATTTTTACCTCAACTTATTTTTCATATTTTTAATAAAATATGAGCGAAATATACTTTTTTAATTTTTAATATTTTTCAGCACCCCCGAATATTTTACCCACGAGCCGCCACTGGATATTATCCACATTGGTGTCTGGAATGTCTGATCTTGTCTGTTCGGTTATAAATATATGTTGTATTTTTTAAGCAAAGATTGAACTAGTTCTAGATTTTTTTTAAATAGCTTATTACTGGAATGAAATGGATTAAAAAGTTCGATGTTCATATTTTTTGGGATATTTATACAATGCGAAGTAAATCAATACAGATATCCATGTCACTAAGCTACAATCAGATAATAACGTGGGTATACATGTTCCATACGTATGTGAACCTCGTTTTTTTAATTTATTTTGACTAAGATACATCTTGACATTTTATCGCAACAGTTCCGGAATATCACCATAAAAATATTTATGCCGTTTTCTAATTGTGTCCCCACAGCCCCCGTCATTCAGCCCGTATTCTCTTTTTTATTGGCGACATCCAAGTATATGTGGAAGAATAAAAAGGACATCTTGCCGAACTTGGGCCGAACATGAAAAAAGTGCGAATAAAAGGGCGGAAATATTACGGACGTTTCGGAATTTCCGAGCAATAAATTTTTGACCAATCAAAAAAGTCGACAGGCAAAATGCGCACTCGTATTGTGCCCCGGGTCCTCGCGCGCAGGCCCGAATCGGCACAATAACGGCCATGATCCGAAAATAATTATTAATTACGACGTATCAATATTGTATTATAATATAAAATCGATCTATTTACCACCCGGAATTTCGCGACACGGTGATCAGATTCAATTTTTCATCATTGTTTGCGTATTTTGATTTTCTTAAACGACATAAATTGCGAATTTATCATAATTTAATTATTAAAAAATCATTATTCTTGGAATGTTGTGAGATTGTAATTTGATATTCTAAGAAAAATATATATATACGATTTTGATTATAGCTCCAATTCGTCCCCCACTAAATGAGCACAATGGTAGGGTTAGCATGTACTCTACTCCTATTGTACTTCTGAGTTATAGAGCCAAAGTTGGCGATGATAAAAAAGTATCATCCCCCTTTCTCTATTGAAATAGAGTTGTAGACCATCCAGCGACTTTTAGGGGAGGATTCCCTGTTTTTTGGACTTATTTGCAGGAAGTGGCGCGGATTTCCTGTTGCAATAGCATTAGAGAGAAACCTCTACAACTGCGCACTCGTTACAGCGTCCAATACAAACAAATTGGTTCACTCTATATTTTTTTTCGCAATGAAAAATAACCGAAAAATTTCCAAAACTTTTTCAATTTCTCTCCCCTGACAACAATGGCTTCCGGATCGTATCGGCTATCTGCCGTTTCCACTAAATCTACCTTTTGACCCCCTGAAAAACGACACGGAAAGGTCCAACTTCATCATTTTTTTTTGATAGATCACGCCATTTATATTTACACGTTCGATGGATGAAATATTTCACTCAGCCATCATCCATTGTGTCTCATCGCGCAGAAAAGCCAACATCGATGCCTCACCTCAAAGGATCCTTTGTTACAGGACGCTGCCCGTGGCATCCAGTATTATTTCTGTCGTACTTATGTACATACATGGGTTGAATAGTTTGTATATCAAAAATATTCTAGTGTGCAAATATTATCCAGGGATCTTCAACTGCTTAAAAAAAAGCAATATACCAATATAGTAAAGCGATTTTCGCAAAAATAATCTTGATATTTAGTGATTATTAGAGACGCGTATTTTAGCATCTATTTTTTAAAAAAAATAGCGTTTAAAATGACAAATTTTAGCATCTATTTCGCGTTTATTTCTTAATTACGAATTTGAAGTTAAAAAGTCTAATTTATACATATTTTTTTAAACGATATACAAAATATTGATATAAAAACATTTGAAATTAAATAGAAATACAAGAATACACCGATTAAAAATTATATAATGATTAAAATTTATAAAGTTTATCATCGAACATGTTTCTTTATTGAAGATTGTTTTAATCTAGTACCCTCGATCGTTAACAATTAAATTGTACAACAAAACCGTTCTGCGTCAACACCATTTGCAGGACACCAAATTGATTAAAGTGCAGCATTCAACCTTTCAAATACCTTGGTTGCAAGTAAAAGTTGAAGAGTATCAACATTTACCCCATTTTTAATATTACATGATAAATTATTAAAAAAATGTGAATTACAATTACTCTAAACATTGAGTGGTTGTTAATGTTGTAAACAAAGGTAAGTTTCTTATTACCGATATCGTTTCATAAATTTGGAAATTACATCTACTTCCAGCTACATGCGGGTTTAACAGATGATTTAAAGTTTCATAAAACACATTCGTTTCATTTATATTTAAATGTGACTCGAGTTTTAATAAACTTTTACGGGAAACCGACTTAAGAATATCTATTGATTCTAGTTTGGTGTGTTCGTCTGTTTCAAGAAGTAGCTTCTGGCTTTCCATAGGCAAAATGCCACCTATGTTTTAACCGAGAGATTTTTGTATTCTCATAATTTCATCCCACAATAAATGGGGAAAAGTACGGTACGGAAGGGTACGAAGATCCTTCTAATTTATCAATTAAATTAATAAATTTATCGCATATCTCGCTAACAAATTTTACATTGAATTTTTAATGTATTTGTATTTTTTGCTACACTTTTTATATCACAAAACAAGTACCAACCTAAGTATGTGAATATAGACAATATACAAGAGTTGACCATAGAGTCTGGGAGGATTCTCTTTAGTCATTCTTCAAGAAAATCGATATATGGAAAATTTCGCATCTATTCGCAATTTTCAAAATTTCGCAATTATATCGCATTTATCGCTTCTATCGCTTCTATGTCGCATTTATCGCAAAATGCCTAATTTATACATTTATTATTAAGACTAAGTTATTTAATGAATTATCACGACTTACAAGATTGACAAAATAATTATAATTGTAAAAAATCAGTGGTATTTTAAATATTTTATTAAATTACACATTCCTAAAATATTTTTTGAATATATAACAAAATTATCAGCCACATTCCGATGAATCATGTGATTCGAAAATTTAATCATGGATTTGGACTGCCAATGTATATGTAGTTCTTCCGGATTTTCCAAATTTTCACAAGTGACTTGCTAGATTTTACATTTTAATTTAAATATTATTTGACGTTTCTGGTTAAAAACATCAGATAAGAAGATCTGATTAGAGGAAATTATACTTTCTTAATATTTTTTTCTGAATATTGAGGTTTTTGCCGAAATAAATTATTAAATATACGGAAATTAAAATAAATTTACAGTATTTTTTTATCTATACAAATATATCACATTAAATATTAACTATTTCCTTTATATGCGATTTTCAATGAATTTTTAAACAATCATATTTAAAGAAATATGTTCCAAAAATTTACTAATAAATAAAATTAATATTTATTTCTTCCAATAGAAGTTTCGGTGACGCTTTAGTAGGCGGTCTACCTTTAATTCGCGGTCTACCGATATTTATTCATTTGTTTCAAACGCATAGCAACATACTATTATAATTAACAAAAAAGTAATAACAAATTAATGAGGTCACAGATTAAAAACTATTAATATTATTAACGATCGACTTATAATTTTCAGAATTGGCAAAACCATACATCTCTTTTTTTAACGCTTAACGTCACTTATTTCCTTCAAAATAGAATTTTGACATCTAACTATGTATTTTGCCACAATATTAACTCCAGTAAATTTTATAAGCGATGGCTATTACTAAAGATTTTTTTCAAATGAACGTTTTGCAATGTACAGTAATTTATATGTTTTTTCAGATGCTATTTTACATGCTATTATCATCGGGACCTTTTGTACTTCAGTGTGTACACCTTTTGTATTCAATTGATACCATCAGTGTTGCCATCTAGAATACGAGAATTATGTTATTTCTCCATTTCCACAATTAAAGCATGTCAGACTTTCGTACTTATTTATAAAAAAAAAACAATTACTTTACATTATTGTGATACATTCTTGTGAGTCCTTTTATTGATGGAGTTAAAATCCTATTGTTAGTTATAGTGTATGACACTGTAATTCGAGATCAAACTTTGGACTTATTTTTTTAAAAGGTGACCTGAAAAAAATAATTTTATATATTCAAGTGGATAAAAGTCACGTTTAAAAGGATTCTGTACATTTTTGGACGGCAGTATTAAAACATGCAGCTGCAACCATGCACGTGTTTGAGCTTAGGGTCAACAGAAGAACTACTATAAAACTACCAAAATAAATATCGTAATTTAAATGTAGATCGCATACTAAAGTAGAAGTGCTACGGTAGACCGCAGACTAGAGCTACACAAAAGTGTCTAATTAAATATAAATTAGATCAGAACACATCATAAATAACAAATAGGTGACTAATATTCTGTAAAGAACAAATATATAAACTAAACCTACATATTATGTATATAAATAGGTTTAAAATTTATTATGTAACGTCGGAGGAAAGCTGGAAAATCGTTTTTTTGGTCTATGACATATGTAGATCAATTCGTCAATGAGCTATGGAAACATTGCCCCGAATATGATTCTAGAAGGATCCGGTCTCTCAAAGGGTTTGCTATGCTAAACATGAAATGACGGATTAAAGGAGTAGGTCGTGAAGCACGACGTCTAGATAAGGACAGAACCACAGAACATGACTAATTTTGACGATGTTACTAGGATAAATGTTTTAAGCTTAGTCTTAAAATTACCGTGGCCAGTCAGGAATTGTCTGACCCAAACGTCTGGGAAGAACCTGCTACGATTTAGTATGGTTCTAATATCAGGAAAAAAGTGATAAGGAGCCCCCCTTTTGGGGAGGAATCCCATCTCTCCTGTCACTGATCAAGGGCCGATCTGCGGACGCGTACCTTTAGGTTAGCCAAAGATTCGCCATCAATTGGGCAAACGGTAGTGACGCCGACGATAAAGGGAGTGTTTTTTTTGCAAGACCTGACGGCCCTCAACTGAATTTCAAGAGCGGAAGAATACCAGCAATAATTTAAAGTGATAGAGTAATATTATTCTTGTCGTGATGATATTATCGGCTTTTTTCTGCTGATTCCAAAAACCATTTAATTAGAAAACGGAAAATCGATCAACATACGTTCTGTATTTGAAAAAAATGTTTGTCATTTTTTTACAATGCCCTCGCGTAGGGTGTGCTCACCCCCTGCGCAGTCCACGCCCGGCTTATCGTCCTCATTCAGGTCGGATGAACCGGAACTGACCGAAAGATGGCATTACATTACTGATAAGCTCGACTTTAACACACATCATATTTTGTGTTTCACAAAAATACTCGTCGTCGACGGCGTCGGCGTGCGAAAGCCGCGCCTCGACGCCGAGGCCCAAGGGTCACATTCGCGTGCACCATCGCAGGGTCATCAGCGGTGAATGATGCCAAGGGTTGAGATCGTAATGTGCTACGTCATAACTCCACTTATTGCCCTACATATTGAGGCGAAATAATGTTTGTGATATCTTGCACCCTACGCGAGGGGTTACACTGTTGAAACATATATTTTTTTGTACAATATGGAGATGAAATCTTTGTATTTAATTAATTAAAATAATATATTTAATCAAGACGAAATCTTAGCATCGCATAAAAATATATAAATAATAATCTCCTTTAGTATACAAGCGTTATTTAAATTGTATAGACAGAGATGGAATTTATTTTATGTTTAAATGTAGGATGAGTAAATTATATTATTAAATTTGATCATGAAAGCATTGAACGGCTTTCATGTCCACACGTGTCTTGGAGTGAGCACTCTCCGCAGAGGGTGTAGTACCTAGCAGCATCCCGGCGAAGGGTGTCCACGCTCAGATAAATGCCGCCGAGTTCATTTACGACCTATGATTTATGATCGGTTATGAATTATTACATTATATAGTGCAGGAAATCGCCAACGGGCTAAATTATCGCGGATTCGTATCTAGAGAATAAAAGAATATCAAGAAAATGTCGATTTTATTGAGATTTTTTTTGCGTTCAGCGAGTAGGTCTGCGTAATCTGTTTAAGTAAACATTAATAGTTAAACGTTTCCCTTTGTGGCTTCGCTCACAATGGATGATTTCGCTTCGACACCTCCTCAGAAAGGATCGTCGTCCTTTGTGCCGCTGCAAAAGCCTCCTGCTTCTGCCATTCTTATACAATAAAAGATATATTGCTTATAAAAATATATACACAAAGATATTCTCAATCTTACGCTTGTATATATATATCGACCAAGTTTCTCAAATATTTCATTTATTATTCAATAATTAAATACAAACATATTGCTCACTAAATACGATATATTTATTTTTTTTCTTTAGAATATATAATATAATAGCGTAAATGGACCAATTCATTTCAAATTAAATGTATAGCAAACATGGGATTAACACGGATTGAAATGCTATTATTCGGTTGCACAAACCTTTTGTAGCAACGTGTAGAATGCGAGATGAATCGTATGCTATTTTTTTTTCGCCGCTGAATCAAATTATGTTGCGTTATTTTTTTCCGCGGCACAAACAAACGAACGAGGGTTGTCCAATTTTGAAAAATCAATTATTGCTCATCCTCCGTTGCGGGACGTATGTCATCGTCCGGAAGCTACCCGGGGGGACTCTGAGTGACGCGTGTCCATACTTCCGGTAACATTTTCCGGGAAACTTCCGGAAAGGTGACCTCCCATCCCCCAGCTCGATTCGATACGACATTTCAATCATTTTTTTCTGTTTTAAAATTACGCGAAATATATACTTATTTTATTATTATAATTATTATTAGTTGATTATCCCTGATTTTCCACGAGGGTTAGCTTTTAAGGTTACAAACAGCGGCGGGAGAGAGGGTGGGTGGCAATATTAATATCAGACTTCCGCCCGTAGCCATTTTGCTTTTAATATAGCCTTAGGAAAAACTCGGAAAAACAGGAAGTACGTGGCTAGAGTGCGTACAGCCAACATAACGGGCTCCGCGTATATTCGCCTCTTGCGAATATATTAAATAATAACCGAGAATAGAATGCTCCTTGCTGTTGCCGAAGAGATAGGGGATTAAATAAAAAGAAATGTACATTTTGTTATAATTCATTTGTCTATTAAAAATTCAAATTCTTTTGTTTGTATTTTTAACGATGCGGCTATGTTTTGTCGAACGCTTATTGCAGTGTTTTCCAACCTTTTTTTTATCTAACGCTACACCTGATTTATACATACATATTATTTTAAATTATTACTAATGATTTTTAAATATTTTCGCCATATTATGTAATAAGATACCTTCACACAAATTGAAAAACATTGGGTTATTATAATTGTAATGAAAAAGTTACTGTAGAAAAAATCCAAAATATCAATATCAACGCAAAATACAGCAAAATTGTTTTCCAGCATCTTTTATTATTTCTTAGATTGTTCAACGAAAAATAATTTAGCGTGTATAGATTTTCTAATATTTTTATTGATTTTTATAAGCCTGAACCAAATACAAGTTGCATGTCTAGTATTCATAGAATTTCGAGGCGGCGGAAATGCTGTATCTCTTAAGCCTTATTATTTGATACTAAAAAACTATTTTGTACTAATCAAACGAAGTATTTAAGGTCCAAAAAAAAATACTGACGTATCTGTTTAATTATGAAAAGTAGCGAATTTTGATCCAAATTTTGGTACATTCAGTGAAAAGGATCTAAATAAAAAATCATCGTAGGAGAACGAGACTTTAACCATTTTAGCATAAAATATGTCAAGATACGCCATAAAATTTTAAAAAAATGTGAAAATTGGAAGGTTTATAATCGGTAATTTTTTTTATACAACCTTAAAGTTTAATTACACACTTTTAGCTACATGAATGATCCCATTTCCCTGATTTTAATCTGCCTGTTTATTATTTAGTATATTTTTTTGGAATGGAAACCTGGAATATGGAAAAAACCATTTTGATTTTAAAAAGGTTATCAAATATCATTTAATTAATTATGAATTTGATAACAAATCAATAAGTTCTAATTGTACATTAGTAGACATTTACTCAGTAAACTAAGTAAACATGGGTTTATAAATGCGAGCGTATATTTTTTCTTTAGCCAAATCATGAAAATTACCTGAATCAGATATTTGGTCCAATTGCTATTATCCAAAGCATATTCGTTCTGCTTTTTCAAGTGTGGAAATTGGCTTTAATCCTAATTTTCCAACGGAGATATGAATAGTTTTTAATTTCATTTTGAATGAACTGATAGTATTTACTAAACTAGGAAATTTATTCATTCCTTATAGTTTGCAATGACTAGTATTATCAACTGAAAATGCCAAATCAAACAACCAGTTGTTATCTAATAATAAGGGTCTTTCAACAGATAGTTTCTTTTGTTGTTTTGAAAAATTCTCGTCTCTTGTTTTTTCTCTAATTTTATTCATATTGCATATTAAAATTTTTCCACACATTGCCTCATGTTGTATATTTTAGTACAGTACGATTTAAAAAAAAATCAGGCAAAGTTGATAACAATCTCATCAGTGTGTACACTGACGGCGCTCCGTCAGTGCACACACTGATAAGTTTACTATAATCTAGTTTTAGATATTTTAGGAAAGATTTTAGTTTTACTACTTGTAATCTCCCAATGTGCCAATTTGATGCATACGCCATATAACCGCTCCTGATACAGCAGAACATTTTCAAAAGTTATAATAAAATTTCAAGAAACAAATCGTTATTTGAAGCAATCATATATACTTCAGTTTATTCACTTGAATAACGTATGTATATTATTTTTAAATTTATTACTTAAAATCACAATCGAATTCATTTCGTCAACATTGAAATTATTATGACAACATTGAATTTTTAATAGTAATTAATAATAATAATAATAAGAACATGGTCGAAAATTATGCTACTAGGGTTATACACTGGCTCGAATCTGATGTGCAAATATAATTATTTTAATTATGTGGTGATGTGTCTCAAAAATTACAAAAATAATGAAAATTTGCACAGTGACTGATTTATAAAATAATAAATATGATATTTTTAGCTAATTAAGAAAATTCGCATAATTTTCAGTGCCATCTATGATTAAATTTTCACATCACTTGCTATACTTAATGTTTTTTTTTTATTAAATCATTAATGTTTCTCGAAGCTTCTATTACAATATAAGTTTTACAACATATTATTTTAGTAATAATATCGCATCTGTTCGGGAGATTGAAGTATATTGATGTTTATAACGCCGTAAAAATATTTAATGGAGCATCTGCATGAGGCAACATTTTAGCTTTTCCATTATTTCCCATACAGAATCTTATATATATTTTTTATCCCCCACGTCCGTATTTAAATCATATTTATGGTGGAATTTTCACTCAATTTTCCCAACACCATCTCTGGTGGATAATGAAGCTTAATTGAGAGGTGGCCTCTCCTTGCTAGAACTTCGCCACGAGGGCTAATTTCAAAATAATTAAGAGCAACTTTTAATTACAAGCGCAATATTACGTAAACAAGATCGGATACCGAAGAAAAAAATAACTTGAAAATATTTTTTTCATACGAAATATTTCATAATGATGTTTACTTTAATTACAAGTCACTGTATTTACTTAATGATAATGATATGATTTTTTTTTCGGCAGAAAATCGTACCGGATCCACAGCGGTCGTTAACATTTGATTTTTCCCGTAAATATGTTTACGGGCGCATTTTCTTCGTTCGATTTTTTGAATCAATTATTAGCGACACGTTTCGCATTGTCCATTAATTGTTTGCGTTTATTGTTTGATAACCTCAATGCTTTTAATGCCAAGGATTACTTTGTGTGCACAGTGCAGTGAGTGGCTCGTCGACCACTCAACTGTATCTCTGATATGTTGTATTGTATTGTGTTGTATGTACAGTCAGGTATATTGAGGCTGATAAGGGAAACACTATCACGTATCGATTACCCAATTGGACATCAACTAGTTCACGACGGGAAATGTTTGTATGTACAATGATGTTATTTGCGGCCATTAAGTCAATTTTATTGACCACGCCGAATGTTTGATAAGCCATTTTGGGATATGGATCAGTGGCCTCTGGTTCGCGCTAATGGATTGGACAAAACATCAATGGCACGTCCACGATTTTCAACCGAATAACTAATAAAAACATATCAAAAACAGCATGTTTTCTATGAAAATTATTATTGGGTTCAAAAAACATTAAATAGGTAGTTTAAAATTAAATTTAGTATAAAAAAATGATTATGAAAATCATTCAGTACTAAAAATTATTAATAAAAATGCTTTTCAGATTTTAAATAATTTAAATTTATTTTTATCTTAGAATTCTTCTATCGCATTTCTTTATTTTACAGTATTTGAAAATATTTTTATGCAAAAAACGGTTAAACAGCTATAGGTAAACTGAATCTAGGTATATTTCTGTATACTTATTATAAAAATAACAATATAAAAGAATTATAATTCCAACTTCTATTTTTAATAATGACGAAGGCGATTTGATTTGATGACAAAAATATAGATCATAATTATATAAATATATACGCATACGTTTGTATTCTGTTTTTTAGTGATGCCGGATCGATATGGGTCGCCGATCCGGCATATTTTTTAAATCCGGATCGCCGGCCATATTCTTTTTAGGAAATAATTTAATAATTTACATAATTTACAACTAAGGACGGGGTTTATTCTTAAAAAATGCACTATCTGGATCATTATCTTCATGACTATTGTGATTATCAATGTGTTACAACCCTGACTGCATAATATTCTTAGATAATAAACTACTTTTTTCGTTGCAAATGTCTGAAACAAATGAATGAGTAAATTAAAAAAATATTTATATCATCTTAGTGCAAAAAAGATATTGACACAATTCGAATTTTTAAATATATGAAAATATGTGCTATGATAAAAAGTCCATAAAAAAATTTGCTCCGTAGTGTAGATGTATTAGCCTAAGGTAATTTTTTAGCAAATATATTGTACCAAATCTTTTTTATTTCAGTAAAAAAAAATTGTTTTACTAAATTGGATGTCGGTACAAAGCTGACCCGACGTTAGCGCGCAAATTATTATTTTTATATAAACATATATTAATTTATTATTATTCGTGAAATGTGTTATATTTTCTTATATACATAAAAAAACAGTTATATAATTTGGAATAACAATATAAGTTGGAATTAAAATTTAAAGTGTTTTTAAAAAAATAAATTATAAAATATTGTCGGCGCGCTAAAATCTCGCGCGCTAAAGTCGGGTTGCCCGGTACAAACCCTATAGATCAGGCCTGGGAAATATTTTAGCACTAGTAATTTTAAAAATATCCCGAAAGATAATAATTTAATTTATGAAAACTGTCAACACAGCGAGAAAATTGTAATCTTTGGCTCTAGCCTCTTAATCTCATGCAGAAGAAAGAGTCAAGAAGCGATAATTTTTTTTTTCGGATAGCGGGCCACGACAAACTAGCGGCGGGCCGAATGTGGCCCGCAGACCGTAGTTTGCTCAGATCTGCTATAGATACTGTTAGTTTATTTCCTTTTTTCTATATTTATTTATAAATTCGTTAAAAAAATATTGCAAATAGCTGATAATTTTTTATTGGGACCCAAATTACGATTATTTTTTAAAAAACATATATTTTTGATTTTGTTGATGTTAAAATAGATCTAGAAAAATACCAATCTCCAGGAGATTTGAATAAATACATTTTGGTGATTTTCGTATAATATATTATTAAGTTGTCGCACACGTCAGTGACTATAATTAAATAAAAAAAATATAAATCCTATTGTTTAGCCGTGCCGATGGGGTCAATTGGGGACCCCAAGTTTTTGATTTTTCGAATAATTCTTTTAATATAAATCCTACATATCACGAACTCTTTGTATTTGTCTAAGAAAGTCTAAAGAATAAATATTATAAATAATCATTGACCTTCATTGTCTGCATTTGCGTGTATTCAGTCTGTGGGGAGACATCGCCGAGTGCACGTGTCATTTACGCGTCATATTGATTAGTTAAAAAATACGAAATATCGATCAAATTATGAAACATATCATGAAAAACTATTTTTATACTTAGAATAATCCATTTTTAAAAAAATCTCAAGTTATTAATGAAGAATTCATCAATTTCTTGACTTAAAATGCTTGGAGTCTCTGATGGACCCCTTTCGGACGACTCCGTTGTTTTCGAGCGCACGTGATGGATCGGTTAAAACATTTTGTATAATTTTATTCCATTGAACGTTAGACAAATTTTGGAATCCTTATTTGTAAAAATATTCTAGGTTAGTCAGTTAGACCGAAAGAACGAAACGATAAAAGATTTGGCTTTGACTCTTTCAGTTCGAATTTTTTAGAACAACTCTTACCAAATTAATCTTAAGTGCTATACTATTTATAATCTTTACGCCTTGTTATACATAGATTTCTTCAATTAGTACGTAATTTTTAAACGTCACACACAAAATTCTCTTTGTCCTTGGAGTCGAAATCTTCTATACGATTTTTTTTAACCACCAAAATTTATAAGAATGTTAACTGCATCATTTTTTATAATTTGTATTTTTAAAAAATATGTTTCTTGTAACAAAAACACAAAAATACTAATGCTAACTAACTTCAGAAGGTCTGAAATCTAACTTTTGATAACTTTAACTAAAGAATTTATTGAAAAGTGGCAATTGATTTGACAACGTATTTTAAGTTTCTGTCAAACCAATGAATAACTAAATTAATTTTTTTGACTTTGAGTTAATAAAAACCAAAATAATATATGATGAGTATTAAGTTGATTTTTGAGTCATAATAAATTTTCTTAATGGAATCGATATCTCATAAAATCTCGTATGCAAGTACACAGCGTTAAATGCATAGATTACGATGACACGGATTATAGCAACGGCGTAGACTAGCCTTTATCATACTAGTCAATAATAATACCTATCTACAGTATCACAGCATAATTGGTTTATTTTTCAGATATATATATTTTCTGCTTCTGATAATACATGACTTCTGATAAGGAACGTGGCGTCGGCGCCATGAACTATCATCGCGTCTGGCAAAGACATTAACAATCGAACGACTGATTCAGAGGACATTTAAAAATAAAAAATAAAATATGATTAAGGTCACAAAATGTTTATTCATATCATTTGTTTCTATATATGAAATATACAACATTTACACTAATAATGATTTATTCACACACAATAAATAGCATTTATTCATTATCATTTTTTTGAACTTTAACATTTCGAATGTATAACGATATCATATAATAATACTAAATCTATTCAATGATTTTTTTATTCATCTTCATTTTATACAGACTAATATACAGATACTTATACATATTACAATATACATTTCCTTTAATAAATAAAATATTCTTTTTTTTTATTAACATTATATATCTGTTAAATATATATTTTATATATTCATAAATCTATTTGTACAATATATTATTTACAAGAACATTTTTTTTTTCAGCTAAATAACACCAAACACATGATAGTTGAGGCATATAGAACGTAGTTTTATTTATTTTATCCGTATCTTATCCGTTTTATATCTAAATGAGTCGAGTGTGGTTATCATTTTCTTACAATAAACTATTTTATATTTATTTTACATTGATACCACATATATAAAATTAGATTAAAAAATTGGTTATGTGGTTATATGTTTTTTTTTCGTATCGATTAAAAATGGTACAGATCAATATAAGATACAATTGAAATACACGTGTAAATATTTCATTTTTCGCCAGATAAGTCATTGTTTTATTGCACGATAAATATTATTGTGGCTTCTGTCGTTGAGAAAAATCGGAATTTATTGCAAATTTTCACGCCTAATATAATTTTACACGATAAAAATCAGATTTACAATTATTTTATTATTCGAGAATATTATTAACTAAATTTATTAACCCTTTGAATATAGATTTTCAAGTTACGTATTATGTGTTTTTATAAAAAACTGTCTTAATCTATTTGAAGGAACATAATTTTGATATAATACAGCGCTCTGCTTTGGTATAATTATAATTACCACCAGCATCTCGGCTGTTGTTGAAGATGGCCAGGCTGACACGGAGGAAGAAGCAGCGATCCTAGATCGCCTGGACCGCGAGCTCCGGCGCACGGTCTTCCGTCTCGGACGAGAACTGGAACTGCTACCCTTCTGGGAGAAGCCATAGATCCCTGTTCTTGCATTCCCTTCTCTTGATGAGCTCGTTTAGTCTTGTATCTGTGATTTTGGAACCAGATTTTCACTTGGGTGGGAGTCAATCTGATCAAGCTCGCTAAATGCTCTCGTTCAGGCGCCGATAAATAACGTTGCTGTCTGAATCTTCTTTCTAATTCGTATGTTTGCGCTTTAGAAAATAACACTCTGCGTTTTCTCTTCTTATGCGTTTGTATTTGGCCAGGAAGAGACGTTTCTTCTTCGTCTTCCTCTTGATCATCGTCTTGCGGATCTTCTGCGCGTCTCTGTCCGCTTATGGAAGACATAGGCGCATCGGATGCAGCCGGAGATGTACTATCAGGACTAGCTTGCTGTCCCAAAAGCCCTGCGAACAAAAAAAAACGTTATGAAAACTTCTGCATTGTAATACATCAACCGATCGTAATATCCATTTCCTTCCACGGCCATCAATCATCGTTAAAATTAATTAATGGATATTCTGTGCTGGGGAGGGCTATGAAAAGGCGCACATAGACCGACACTGAATGCATGTCCGTTATTAGACAGACGTTTGTTATGCAAACAAATTCGCAAAAACCAAAAAAAAATATATAATAATCTTAATTCATTATTTAATCATCGATTAATAAAACAATCGATTGCCTATTATAATAATTCGAATTGGGAACCGCAATCGTGCGATCGTGTCTAGATTTTGTGTCACATTCAATCTCGGCGATTTGTTTGCGCGAAAATATTAACGCGACAATTGAATACGATTACCGCGATAACAATAATATCTGAATTTTCTCAAGAGCCACTCGAAATGTTCGGCTACCAAATACTTGGTGTGAAGTGTCGGCGTGAATTAATGTTTGCGGATGAGCAAAAAAATGGAGACGTTTTCCCAAAAAATCACGGCGGACCAATGGCCCCCAAAACGTTGCACTCTGAAACGGCGGCGTCGTTCCCCTTTTTTTTATGATCGAACAGCGAGGGGAGATAAATGCAGTTTAAGTAGATGTGTATTCACGGTTTATTTGGTGTGTTTCTATTTATTGTGCGGACTTGCAGCTAACCGATACAAAGCTTCGACTAATTTAATCGCAGCGATGCTCAAAACGTGCGAAAAATATATAGTATATCTAGTATTATTTGAAATAAAAACCCGTAGTTTTTACCCGTGGAATTTTTTTCAGCATTTATAGCACATTTAATGAAAAAAATACTAAAAATTGAACGAGCTTTCCAATATACTTTTCAGCGTCATTATATTCACTAGTCATGTATTTAGACCTTTTATTTTATTTTTTTGATATTTGATATTTGATAGTCATATTTATTTTTTCGATGAGATTAACTATGCATTGTTATTAATAAATAAAATAAAAAAATAATAAGAAAATTCTAAAGATGCAAGGTGAATGAGTCTCTCACACTTACATTTCCCCCAGTGTCAAATCATGACACTGGTAATTATTAATATTATTTCAGTTGGATTGAAGTTTATATTATTTGTTTTATGATTATTTATTCTATTCCTACGCGCTAACTGTCTATATAAATATTTTATAAAACATGGGGAGGTAATGGGTTTCTTCCACTTACATAACTCTTAGCCAGTGTTAAAAAAAATCGGACACCTCTCCGAGTACAAACTTAGCTCAGTCACGGTTAACTTACATTATCTAAATAATATGCATGTTACCTACAAGCCATAACACTGGTTAATATATTTCATATATAGAGAAAGATTTTGTTATATCTATTTATTCAGAATTTCTATAGCTTTAGTAAATTTTAATTCACCAGTAACATTTTTCATGTTTTCAGATCAGTCCGTGATTAAAAAATACTTTTCAATGAAACAATTCTATAAATGAAATAAAATTTAAAAGCAATATTTGAAAAAAATGAGACTATTACTACTATAAAAAATTAAAAGAGTTTATAATTTAATCATATATTAAAATGTATTTTTTATCAATTTCTGTAATAATTACTCTTATTAAAAATTCTTGTTTTTTTACTTAAATAAATCAGTAAGCATCGTAAGTCATATACCAAATGGGTTCTAAAAACCTGTCCAGGGCCTGTTTACATATTGAGGCGTTTAATAAAAAATAGCCAATAATTTTTAATTTTATTTTAAGCTCTAAGAATGTTTTAATCAGGACTTCGAAGCGAAAATAGGGTAAAACAGTTATTTTTGTCTGAACGAAAACCGAAGCTGAACCGAAAAAAAAAATATTTCGGTTCGGTACATGTTCAAGCATCCGTGTTGACACAGTTTAACCCTTATTTTTTTTTAAAAACAATCACTTGATGAATCGAATACCGAAAAAAACCGTTAATTTTCCGGAACAAAATAATAAAATAAATATC
Organism: Philopotamus ludificatus; assembly: GCA_022495035.1. Classification (NCBI taxonomy): domain Eukaryota; kingdom Metazoa; phylum Arthropoda; class Insecta; order Trichoptera; family Philopotamidae; genus Philopotamus; species Philopotamus ludificatus. The sequence goes on along the minus strand of JAGXCT010036444.1, from coordinate 37,687 downwards.
GTTCTAGGCCCTATTTTCATTGATTTTATTAAAAATGACAATCAAATCCATTAAAAAGGTATGTTCAAATATATACAATTAAAAATTGTTGTATTAAAATCCTGTTTATGTATTTTCTTGACATGTAATATTTGTTATTTTTAACAGATTGATAAGTCCTGGTTTCAGTGAACAAAGGGTGGCAGTCGCACCAGCCCTTAGTAGCCCTCACACCAGTGAATAAACATCGCTAGGGACATCTGCTATTTGATTCCATTTGCCTTTAGGGCAGTTACATGTCATATTAGTGCATTCGTCACACAGCGTAATGTCACAAAACTACTTTTTATCATTTAATACGAGCAAAAATATATTTAACAAATTATTTTCATCAAAAAAATTGCATTTATTTTTTAATATTAAGCAAAAATATATTTAATACTGATGGAATACGATAACATTTTCAGCATGGTGTGAAAATAAATTAGCATTCATCCCCCACGAACTTATGTTAATTATTCATTCCGGGCTTAACCAATGAGTGAATATTTTTTCGCACAGTCGAGTGGGGAAACGATATTTGATACGCCAAACACAGCGGTTCTCAATCCATTTAACGAAACGTTACGTTTGTATCCGTCGCTGTATGCGATTTGTTGTGGAAGTGCTGGAATTAATTGTGACCAACCCCCAGGTTTCAACTATTAGCCCCATACTGTATTGTTAATGACACAATGGGGACATGTAGGGCTTTCAATAAAATCACAGGGCGCGTACCCCCATCATGCGATCAACTTTTAACACAAATCCGCCATTTTGTTTGCGTGAAAACATGGGAGAAAACAATTGAGGTCGTGTTGTGAAAAAAATATGGCGGTTTCAATTATTATTGTTATTCAATTGTTCGTTACTCAATACTCAGATTGCATCCCGAGTGGTTAATTCCAGGATTTTTGTTGTTGAAGAGTTTCGTTCGCATCCCACTCGACCAGCTTTATCTCAATTATCGGCCGCTTGTAAATTAATTCGTTGATTAGCGTACCGGCTCTCGTACACACAAAACTGGTATAATTGCTTAATTAATGTCATAAAAAAACTCGAAAACGATTATCATTTCAATGGCGGATTACCGCCGAGTGCACTCGATCCGGACAAGAGAGTTTTAAGTACTCTTTATGACACGTTCAAGTAGCTAGTCTATCTCTGTGTAGAGATATTCGGCCATTTAAATTTTTATTACCGTATCATCCAATTAGATATAGATTTCGGATGAGATCAGCGATCGCAATCGGTAATTCATCTCATTGTCGCAGATAATCTTATCGTGCGGAATATCTGCATAGAATGCCGTGGCGCAATGCACGATAAGAGTTTGGAAACCATTGAAAATTATTGAGACAAGACAAATCTGTGTACAACATTTGGTAAAAACCTTGTTTAACATTATATCTGTTGAATACATTTTATTTTATCGCAAAGTAAAACTGATGAAGGATATCAGACATGAAAATGATATATTTAAAAAGATTTACATTGATCGGGCAATAAAAATTAAAAGAACAACCCGAGAATTATTATAGTTTCATTTAAAACCTTATAAACTCAGCATGAACTTTTATATTATAAGAAAGATCAGCGAAGAAAAAAGTACTCTTCTTTGTCATCGAGATAATGAAGAGTACTCTTCTAGGAGTTAAGCTGAGAGATTCTACAACATTTTGATTATCTGACGTTACTATTTTAGGCTTTTAAAGAATATCCTAAGAAAACGATTTTTATATGCGACTGGTGATAAAAACTACTAATTTGATTAGAATTTCGATAAAACTAAAATCTAAAGGAAAGATTGCAATAATATAAGATGAATATGAAAAAAAATATTTGTAAAACCAATTCTCTTTATCCGCGGCTTTTAAAAAAATGAACTATTTATTTTATTTTATTTTAGTTTACTTCTTTAGCTTAGTATAGTATTCCTCCATGAATTTACGTCTGTGTAAAGAAGTATAAGAAGCTTTATTTAGACAAAAAGCGTATATTCTTTCGGATCGACGGATAATATTCTACAGATTGAAGGATACTGGCTAAGAAAATGTAAACAAAAATATAATTAACGTGAAAGGAAGCTTGAAACCATTTTTTCATTAATATCGAAAAATGTATAGCGAATTACATATATCTATCTAAAAAACTGTATTTTTACCATTTTACAAGGTAAAAAGAAAAAATAATACGAAAAATGAAATACTTTTACATTTTTGAAAATATACGATTTAAAAAAGAAATTTTCTAGCAATATTTAATGATAAAAAAACCGAATTTTTTAAAAAAATCAGGGCTAAGTGAATAGCTTCGTACTAGAATTATTGTTTATTTTTTAATAAATGTTTAATTACCATGATGATCAAGTGGCAAATTCCAAGGTGCGTTCAGGGGGCGATCGGAGGTGTATGCCGAGAGGGGCGGCGGAGGCGGCGGTGCTGATAGGGGGTGGGGGTGCGGGGGCGGACCGCCGTCGGGGACTCCGCCCCCTGCCGCCCGCCCATCTGGCATGTCCAAGATGTCACATATGTGAAAACCTGACGCCCGTTGACCTGGCGCCTTCATGCTGTCCAACAATCTGCAAAACGAGAAAAAACAAACATGAGAAAATAAATAAAATGTAAAAATTCCAAATTAAAATTTACAGTTATTTCTGTAAGATTTTATTCAAAAATTGTTTGGCTATTCATTGCTTGTCGGCTCAAAATAACATATCAATCAGCTCAAGATCGCGCTTGTCGCCCATTGAAAGAAGCACACTTCACGAGAAGAAGGTCCTCTGCCTCAATAGGATCATAATTTAAAGCGAGTGGTGTTCGCTGTAAAACACGGTGTGAATATAACACCTGAATAAAAATTCCTAGGAATTATGTGCGTGGGAATGCAATGCAATCAATCAAGGAATGATCCTGGAATCCTCGACAAACACTCGACTAGGCACGTTTTGCCTTCCAATATCCTCTAACACTATTGTGACGGCACGTATTTCCTATAAAATGTACCTGTAAACGGTTGAGCCAAAAAAAATTGGTTTTCAGCTCAGGTGTATATCATAGAATATACATTTAAAATAAATAAATACTTTAAAATAAAAAAAATTAAGGTTTTTTTTTACATTCAAATTTAAAATCAATTTACAGTTTTAAATAAAAAAATACATAATTTAATTATTATTTATGATTTTTTTGTTTAAATAAAAGAATATATTCTATTATCTAGTCACGTCTTACTGAAAATAGAAATTCTATCCTCAACTTTCTATTGTATTATTAATATAAATATCCGTAACTTTTGAATGCAAGACCACCTAAAATGTATTTATAAATAATTTGTTCGGATAAATTCTAAGATAAATTCCTAATTGGTGTGGAAATGATTGACAAAATAGATTGTGTACTACATGGAAGGGTAGTGCACCACTAGCATAGATTTATCGCCGTTTATTCAGAGGGTGAGTTTCTTGTATCGGAATGATAAGTAAGACGTCATCGAGGGAAGAATTATTTCCACAGCAAATGCTTGTCAAATGTTTACCGCGGTGCCGGGAAAATTCTGATAAATTGCCTATAATGCCTATAAAAATATTCGTTGCGCAGTAGAGACCGGATATCCGACTGGCATATTTCTTTGCCAGCGGCATAACAAATGGAACGCTTCCGCGATTATCCCTTCGCCCATTTATCTTTCGGCAATTATCTATCTGGGATATAAATACTAAACATATACACACATGAAATTTTATATATTATTGTGCAATTAAATTTATTATTCTATCGTCAATCAATAATAAAAAAATGTATAGTTTTTATTTATGATCTTTTAGTTATTTACGATGGATCATAATTTAGAATTGGTCATTTATTATGTTATGAATTGTAAAGATTATATTACCCGGGTAACGGAGCTGGCAATTGCGGATATAGAAGCCGCGGCCACGGCGGAAACATCGGCGGCCATCCCAACAACGGCGGGGCGGCGAGCCCTAGGAGTCTCTCGAGGAGCTCCTGTTCAGGACCCGACGCACTGCTGCCCCATCTTTCAGCCCCAACACTTTTTCCAATCATGATGAAATTTTTCAAAAATGAACTATGCAAATTTGTTCTGTTTACAAAATCTATGTCAAAATTCATACATGATTTTGTAATATTTTTTTTTAAAATCAAATGAATCACAAAAATAAAAAAACCAAACGAATAATTTTCACAAGCGTTCCGATATCATATTTTCACTGTGTCGATTTAATTTTTAAAGTTTGTCAAAAGTTTGCCGGAGGCGTATCGCGTCTGCGGAGGGCGACAGTAGTCCCAGGGCGCAGGCCGTTGAGAACTGAACCCCCAGGCGCCCCGAGAGCGCGGGAGGCTGGCGCGCCCCCACCCCTCGGCCAACCCTCCGCCAATCAAAGTGCGGATCGAGGGGGGCGGGGCCGCCATCGACCAATCGTCCTTCTCGCACTCACCTTCCGTATCGATTCATAATGGAAAAAAAACGTTTTAGGAAAAGCACGAGATGATCTCTTGTAATTCCAAGCACTTTCCGCCTGTTAACACCTCGAAGGCTGTCGGCGATAATTTAAAATGCAATTTCGAATCAAATATACGATAAAAAGTTTAAAAAAAAACCATTCAAAATTTGTGAAAAGAATATCATAAGTCAAAACTTCTTTCTAAATAACAATAATATAAATAAAGTAAAAGTATAAGAACTTATTCTATACTTATTTTATTATAATAATAATTACAAAAAACTAACCAAACCCTAGATAACGCGGTTCAATATATTTTACAAATATATTGTATTTATAAAATATATTCAGAGCCGATATATCGACTTTTTTCAATATGTCTCATTTATTACTGTAACTTTGTAATAAATATTTCATTTTGAATAATCGAAATATCAAATAATAAACAATAAAATTTATTAATATTTGAAAAACCAAGAAACAACATCAATGATTTTTTTTGTTTTAAGTCAATCGCAATATTCGATTTTTATTATCAAGGCCTAATCGAGGATGTCAACTTTGGTATTAAATATTTAAATCATGCTATAAAAATCCTAAACGAGGACGTTAAATCAAACCGCCCTTAAATAAAGTCTTCATTTTTTTTTATTGAGTCTTGAAGTTACATATTATTATATTTTTTAATAAGATATTAATCCACTTTCCCTCATATCTGAGGAACGTGACCATGTGCATGATTCCCCTTATGGAGTACCATGGACATCGTTTTCTTCAGTTAATCAATTAAAATAAAAATGATTTTTTTCGCGGTAAAAACGTCTCAAAATAACACAGAAAGACTTGTTACAAATGATTATAATTTTCTTAAATCAATGGGACCAAGCATAATGAAAAACATTGCAGAAGTTCATAACTAAATAAACTAAGATGATAAGCTTTTATATAAAAAAAGCTAAGAAATCCTTTTACATATTTATATTGTTATATAAAAAAAGTGCGATTTTAACTATAAAAGGTAGCAATTACTATTATTAACTCTAATACAAAATCCATTACCTGATGCTGTATCTTAAAATTTAATAATATAATATTACAAGCTTGAGAATTTATTTTTTCATAATTTCCCACCAAATATTTCGACTTAAGCTTACGAATTAACAAAAACAATTTGAAGTGATTTAACTATTTCAATTATGAACGAAAGTAAAGATTTGCAGATTATTCAAAGGGACCTGCTATTATTTTGATTCGACATTGTGGCCAGAGAAATTATGAATCACGGTACCTGCATTTGAATGAAATTTTGCCTTTTCGAAATGCCTAGGTCCGTAATCCATTGATGGCTAGCTGCAGGTATCTTTATGAGGGCCACTAAAAGGCACAAAGCACGGTTAATTTGTATGAGATATTCCCGTGATGTCCTTGCGGACCCCATTGTGAGACACGAGCGACATCCGGTGCCACACTGTCTGGACGGACTCTGTTATATTTATTTTTATAAATTTCCAACACATAGTCCGACGGAAAGAGCATCAATCGAGGGGTTAAAACAAATGGGGCTGATGCACCCAATGAACTTTAAAACGTATCCGAATAATTGGAGGGTCGTAACAAGTCCAGGTGTGCATTTCCTCTTCTAATCACGTCAATTACTTCTAAATAAATATCCATGGGGTCGGAATGAGTCAGGGTTCATTCTCACTTACGCATTGTGAACACCTTGCGATTTATGATTAATGATCCGAGGTTAAACGCAACCATTTACGAATTTTTAATATATGGTTTAATTTATTTGCGCATGCGCAACACAATTTGTGCCGACTGCAAAGCTGTTTATTATTTTTTATTTTATTTTTTTCATTTTCATTATCAATCCCCCTCGAGCCGCGGACGGATTTACAAGCCTCAACCCCTTCAGCGGCCGTCACCACTCATTGTAGACGGTAGCTTCGGCGGCACATGTAGAAACTTCCAACATTAACATAACAATGGCTATATAAATACGAGTGGCGAAGACGTTATTGCCGACTTGGATGTTTATGGAGTGGGTTCTGACCTCATGGGCATTAACAAAATTCCCAAGTAACATTATCGTGAAGAGTATACGGGCCGTATCTCATTGTGGAGCCTATTCGTGTAAATGGCGTAACCCCTTACTAGTGCGTAGTCAAGTATCAGCACATTAATTCAGCCGATTCGGTGTGTAGAGAGTACGGAATGGAAAATCGATGCAAATGCTCAAACGTGTGTTGTATCTTTTGCTATTTTTACTAAATTATTAAATCTAGTCCATTAACTTTTTTTTATATAAAAAGTGTATTATCCTTCATTTTATTTCCCACACTCCAGTTACTTAAGGTCGAGTTTCATCACTAGTCACCATCAAAGCATCTTGTCGCTCACTGTAGGCTTGCGAATTCATCGATTCTCCAGATCTTGCAGTACGGCGTTATTTACAGCTTCTCCACATGCACATAGCAGATAAGTCTTAGATCTTCATTAGAACTGATGACCGAATGGAAGCGTTTAAAATGTTGTGCTACCGTAAAATGTTGATGAAAGCGTCAAGATTACAACAGTACAGTGGCGGATTTCCCCTTAAGCGCATAAGGCGCGCGCCTGGGGCTTCATTAATTCAAGAGGCTTCAAAGTTCAGTTCTCAATACGATTTTTAATTAATAATTTAGCAGTATTCCCTAAATAGAATTGACAAATGAATAACGCCAGCTATGTCATGATTTTCTAGGGAGGTCTATGACAGACCTTCCTCAATTTCGTTATTTTAATTGCTCCTGGAACCTCTCAAGTACTAAATCCGTTACTGCAATCGTACTTTGCAATGCGCGGAAACTTCTGGACACCGTAAAAAATCATAAAATTGAAAATTATCATTAATTGACTTGTGTAGACAATCACGAAAAGAAACTTCGAAGATAAACGGTGTTTGGGTAGAATGAAGCCGTTGTGATTCCGCAACATTCGCAGCTCGAGCAGGATTGGGAGGTCCAGAATTGATTCAACTCGATTACCTGATTGATTTTTTAATTATTTTTTTAACTAAATACAACAATAGCAATACCTTCCGGAAATATTTTAATGACTGTTCTTGCTCTGCTGTATAATAAGATTATTTTAAAATGCACAAAAATAAATAATGCATAATTCTTGAATTTAAAGAACGGGGATCAGCCATATTAGCACTAATCATTGTATTTAACGATTATTACGGTCATGTAAAATTACAATCATCAACGTCGGGATTTTAGAGTCATTTTAGTTATATTACATTTTTTAACTTTACAGTATCTCAAAGTTTGATCGGAACAAAAATCGGAGTCGAATCGAAAAAAATAGCGCTTCAATAGAATTTTACTCTACAATTTAATATATTTTTAGAGAAAATGAAGAGGTTAACGATTTTTTTTAAAGTAAAGAATTGGAAATAAAGACACATAGATTTCCTATATCTAGAGACGTGGGTATTAAATTCAAATCGAAGAACTTTGTTATTTATAAAATATTTTTCAAGATTAGACAGAAAAATTTCCCTTACATATAGATTCCCCCCAGTGTCAAACCACGACACTGGTTAATTTTAATATTATTTCAGTTGGGTTAAAATTTATATTATTTATTTAGCGAAGGATAGATGGCATTAACTTAAATAATTTCAACACGCTAAACTACCTACATAAATATTTTTATAAAACATGTGGAGGTAATGGATCTCTTCCTCTTACATACCAGTGTTATAAAGAATGTTACCTACAAGTCAAAACACTGGATGATGTATTCTTGATTAAAATTACATCATTTTTGAAAAGTGTTTCGATTTTTTGAAAGAAAGTTTTCGAGCATTGAGTAGAAAAAATAAAGAGTCATCAAGCCCAGAGACTGCCTAGCTTTCACAAATGATCGTAAATTAACAACGATTTCAACGATCTATAAAAATAGTAGGTGGTTGAGAAGAAAGAAACTGTCGTGGCTCTACAAAATTCGCAGCTGAACCGGATTAGGAGCTCCAGAATAGTAGCAGCTCGCCAAAAATCGACACATTTAAAAAACAAGTAGATCACCTACGACCGAAAATGGACAAGGCATCCGATGAAAAATATAAACTATTAAGTATTTCAATAATAATAGATGATGGTTCAGTCTTAAATAAAAATACAATATCTTGTTATAGAAGTAGAACTCGTTTTTTTTATGAAAATGAAAGACGATTTTCTTATAGTGAATAAATATTTTATTGAATTATATATTGTTCATTCTGGTCCAATACCTTTTGGCATCTTTTTGGCAGAACCATGATTCCACGCTCATAACATTTTTGGTCTTTGCTGGCAAAACACTGATCCAGATGATTTTTGATCTCCTCATTTGAAGTAAATGCCAAATCTAGGGAATATGGTGGGTGTGGCAGTATATCCCGTCCAAGTTGTAAAAGCTTTTGGCGAGAAAACAAAGTTGTATGATGTCTCGCATTATCTTAGTGGAACACTACACCTTTTCTATAGATCAATTCTGACCTTTTCTGTTTAAGTGAATCATTCAATTTGTCCAACTGATGATTTGTACACTTCAGCTAAACAAAACGATTGGTTTGAAATCCCACCAAACAGATAGCATCACCTTTTTTTGATGAATATCGGTTTTCGAAGTGCTTTTAGCCTGTTCATAATTTTTACTCCATGATCTCTTGCGTTTAAAATTGTTGTAGACAACCCATTTTCGTCCCCAGTGATGATGGGCTTCAAAAATGGATCCCTTTCTTGACGTTTGAGAAGCAAATCACAGACGTCAACGCGACGGCACAATTTTTTTTCTGTAAGAACATAAAGAACCCATATGTCGAGCTTTGAGATTAAACCTATGGGTTTCAAACGATCATGAACAATCGAATTTGATCAATTTAATCCCTTACGATTTCACGAGTTGTTATTCGCCGGTTTGCATCAATTAACGCCTTTATTGTGTCTTCATTCAGCTCCAGAACATCAAAATTTCCGGATCGGAATTTTGCAAACCACTTTGCACAGGCGTTCTGTCTAATTTCAGATTCTCCATACACATCGGTTAATTTATTTCTCCCTTGAACAGCATTTTTAACTGTTCGATAGTAAAAAAATAAGATATGCCGAAAATGCTGCTTTTCACTTTGCATATTTGAAAGGGTATCAACCAAAAACTAATTGATAGAATCAATCGAGTTTTTTCGCAAGCAAGCCTTGCTAAATCAGCCGTCAAAAATATAATAGATTATGCAGATTGAGTATGAAGTTAGCTGTGAAAAAATACATTAAGTCCTCTGTTGGGAAAAAACGAAATGACTTTCCGAACAACCCAATAGATTGCGACATATGCTCATTTCTGGATGCGCCGCCCCAAATTGATAATTGCGACGAGCCCTGGACTCAATTACATTTTGGAGAAGAGGTTGTTCGACGACATCGCCGGTGCCTGGTGGTGCCGTGCGTGCCGCGACTGTCGGAGGCCCATCGCCGAATTACCGAGGGGCTGTCAAGTAGCCTACTTGCAGAGGATGGGAGCAGACACTTGCTGCCATCGGGATACCATCATTTCAATATGCGATCCGGCTAAACACGTACTCTACGAGCACGACAATGCTGCAAGTGGAGCAGTACGCACTCAATCGACGTTGCGCATGCGCACGAGTCGCGATCATCGCTGCGCACCGCTACACCAATTACAAAAGTCATATAAAAACGAATATTTCTTCATAATTATCGTTTCGTGATAGCAGCGAATTGATGCGCGAGATGACATTATTAAAAAGTTTACGGCTATAATTACCGGTAATAGAATTACAAAAAGCAATGTCTTTTATCCTGGTTTTAAAATTATTTCGGCAAACTGAAATACGGATGTTCGTGTCTGCGCGCTATAAAACTGAACAAATTCTCCAAGTCGAGAGAGAGAGACTCGTGCAAGTGGAGTGATGATACAGCTAGAATTTATCATGGAGGTAGAGGGATAGCGTGAATGTAGCACTACGCCTCGCACATACACACATGTGAATAATAATCACGTAATGGTTGATAAAATATAAATGAAAATATATATATAAATGTACACTATCTCCTTTACTAAATATATATTTGAACGTACATAATATCGATAAGATAAATATATACATAGTAGCTTTATTACATTTTTCCTAGATTTATATCGAGCCGTGTGATTCTCATAAATTGATTATTTTATATTTTATTTTTCGTCGAATTCGGTTATAATTTTTACGTATTTTCGTTCACCGCCGTTTTACGAGATAATTTATGCCGCCAGTTTCTGAAGTTGTGCTTTAGTCGATTGTTTTTTTTTGTGTTCTCGTTCTCGTTCACAAATTACCATAGGAAAAATAATAGAATTGGCCTGTGGGAAATTCGGCATCTGTCCACGAAAACTGTAGTAACCGACGATCGTGCCGACACGATACAAAAAAAGCTTCTCCAATTTGCTCGGGCTCATCATCATGCTGTTGTAAATTTTACTAGAACCATCAAGTTCCGTGTCCTTAATGGGGTCTTCCGACGTTCAGGCATTTTGGACCCGCGGAAAAATAACCAACTTGAAAACGGCGCAAATATTATTTTTCCGTTCTCACAGCGACGCCATTGTTCCAATTTTCCCCATTCGAAACACGCATCGGATCTGAGAAAATTCACATTGCAAAAAAATTCTCTCAAAAAAATGTTTTATATTTTTTTTCTACGTTTATCAAAATACAAGCAATATTTGATAGGTCCAGAGTGAAGCCCTCAACGTGTCGAGGGTCTTTACAAGGGTACCCGTCATCGAAATAATTTCGAGATCAGAAGCGGGATTATATCCCGGGACTGACATCGGTTTCCAGCAAACAAAATAAATAAATGCGACAAATATTTTCCCTTTGATTTTCACAACAGCAGCGTGGGACCATTGTCGAACTCGGGACAATGTTATTTTTACACATCACACTTTGACCATTGTCAAAAATGCGCACACTATGATAAATTTCGGATAATAAACTATTTTATTTAATAAATATATATATATGAATATTTTCCCATTTTTGTCCTTGACATATGATTTTTGTCCCTGATTTTTTTTCATTTTCCCTATGAATAACTATTTTTATAAATTCGTAAAAAAAAGAATAATCAAAGTAGCTTGAAAAGGGTTGAGAACAAAATAAAGTGCACCACGTTGGGCATATAAGGTAAACCGAAAAGTGATGACAATTTTTATTGTGGCATTCTTAAATCAGTTTGTCAATGACTGCAGCCGAATAAACAGATAAAGTTTGCTATAATTTTAAAACTCTATTTGTAGTCAATACTTTCTATATTTTAATCCTTAGTAAAAATGCCAAGGAAAAATATTGAGGAGGCTCATCTAGTAGCTATGCTATTTTTATTCGATAAGGGATTGGAGCCAAAAGAAGCTGCCGTGACCATCTGCGAAATTTATGAGGGCGTCTTGAAGCTTCAAAAATGCCATAGATGATTAAAAAAGTTAAAAGTAGTAAAAGAGTTAAACGATAAACTGAGATAAGGAAGACCTCTAAAATTGGATGATGCCGCTTTAAACTTATTGGTGGAATCCGACCCTCGCAAAACCAAAGAGGAATCGTCACAAGATCTCAGCTGTTCCTAGACAAGGAATTTTGGTCTAGATATGTGATTATTACTAGTGATAAAAAGTAGGTGCTGTACAACAACCGAAAGAGCACCAAAAAATGGCTTTCATCAAATCAAGTATCAGTTTCAACCCCTAGAACATCATGAACCCTGTAAAAGATATTTCTTTGTGTTTGGTGGGATATTTTGGACGTAATTCATTATGATTTATGAAAACCTGATCAAACAGTTACATCCGAAGTTTATTTTGCCTAATTAGTAGGATTGAAGGCGAAACTGTTAATAAAAATAATATTTACTGTACCTAAATGTTGATTTTTTTCACTAATTTTGTTTTAAATGTTATTATTATTATGTTATTATTATGTTTAAATAAAATTTTAAAAAAAATATGTATTTTTTAACATTTTATTCAAAAGTTGATTTGAGTATGGTAAGAAAAAAAAGTTGAGTCGATTGCAACAAATCAGGCATTGTCTGCATGGATTTGGATTTTTTCTGATAGGGGAATTAAGATAAATCGATAAGATCCAGGCGAAATTGTAAGTGGGTTTTTTGTATACTTTCTAGTAATGCATTCCAAATAATTTTATCCAAAATATGGAAAAATATAAAAATATACAATAATTTATAATTATTTTTTTTATAACACTTTTATAAAAGGTTTAGAAATTCACAAATGCAAATTTAGCAAATCACAAACATGTCTCAAACTTGGAATTGAGTATCATTAGCGACGAAAGTGAAGTGCGATTAGAAAAATTGTTTTGATTTTTTTTTGTCTTTGTTTGAATGGGTTTTTCAACGTAAATAATACTAAAATCGTAGATTTTACAGTTTAGAATTCTAAGAATTAAAGATATGAAAGAGTGAAAAAAGGGAACCACTGGGTATATAATAATATTGAATAATAATTTGCGCGCGCGTCGGCGCGCTAAAGTCCACGCGCTAAGATCGGCGCGCTAAAGTCCCGCGCGCTAACGTCGGGTCAGCGAAACATGGGTGTAGGAACATGATGCTAAAACTAACTCCAAATCGAGCCAAGAAGAGTTAATACAAAAAGGTTTAAAATTGTTTTTTTCAAACTCAAATATGGAAGTGAGTTTAGGTCGTATGTTGTATTTCAGTTGTTCTTCGTGGATTTTCATCAAAAAGAAAGAGCTTTGGACTTGAACAAACGCTAGCTTGGAGAAGCTCGCTACGCTTAGTAACACACAAAGACTTAGGCGCCCATCCTCTGGAGCGACCAAGCGAGGACCGCCACGGACTCCACTATCCAAAGCCTCGATCAAGAAGATTCTTCTCAAGATAGGTCACTATCAAGAAGAAGTTGTGTTGCAGAGGAACTACTCATAAGGTTTATTTTACTGATTTAAATGCTTCTGCACTAAGATCCCAACCTTTGCGTTAATTCAACAATACATTGCTGAGAATTTGATTCCACCAGGATCTTGAGAGAGTAATTGGTTAATTTTTAGTGTCGTCACCTGATTTATATCTCTAGAACCAAAACTGACATCTTCTACTGCAAACTGTCACATAAACAATGATTTCTGTTGTTTTGGTTCAAGCCTTGTAGTTTGTGGCTTAAGCATTTAGCTTTAACAATAAAATTAAATTTATGGTACAAAGAATATAGACAAGGAACAATATTATAGATATAAAAAATACAATGATGTTTACTCCATCTTGTGCGGTCAAAAAATCGACATCAAGTGCGTCGTATACAAATAATGTTTTTCTTTTCGGTATCTTTAATTTATGTATTATATATTTTTTTAAAATAAATTGTACGCGTACCGCCGCTTGTTTGCATCTGATATATATAACTTTTATAACGCCCACAAATAAAATCTGACATCCGGATTGGTTGACACAATGGACATGGGATAATCCGTTAAACGATTCTTAACGACCCATCAATTTGGCCATTGTGAATTCGGCACAGAATTGTGTTTCTGATACTACCCCTCCATTCAAATACAGCGTCAGTGTGTGGGTGTGTGTGTGCGACAGAAAAGTATTGACAAAAATATCTATATAATATAAAAACAGTAGTTTTTAAACAAATCTTGTGGTATGGTAAAAAAATAATAATTCATTTTTATTTCGCGTTGCGGAAATGCTGTTTTACTTTCAATTATTCGCACACCTCAAAATATCGCACAACATCCAACCCTTTCAATCACACTATTCTTGCATTCATTCATAAATGTGCACTACCGAACTGAACCGAATCCATGAATGAAATATTTGTATACGTTCCATTTAAACGTGCACCATTGTGACTGTAACAATTTTTGACGTGTGGATGTTTGTACGCCACCCAGAATTATTTTCAACCGCAAAATCGCAATATGCCAATATTTAACCCGTTTCATTGTAAATAAAATAATTATTATATACATATAAAATAAATGGCAATAACCGAACGAAACTTGGCCATAATTGAATCATTGATACATTCATTTGGTAGCTCTGATTTTTACGAAAATTATAATTAAACAAATAAAAAATGTGTGTAAAAAGTCGTAGAATTTCCTATAAAATGTAATTTATTTACTGTCGATGATGCTAAGTGATCTTTGTGATTTGTACTGCAATTCTAGAGAATATCGCGTAAAAAAGTACCGCGTAATGCGATCATATAAAATCACTTATATTACTCGAAATAATACGAATATTCAATAATGAAAATATATTAATTGTGCATATTGCGATTTTATTACCGCTGTGTTAAAAATGGTTTAGGGCAGTGCTTCTCAAACTAGCTACTAAATATTTTTCAGCGTTGCCTGAGGATCGGCTTTATTATATAAATCATTTAATTCTTGATTGATACTTTGATTAACGATGGGATCGGGACTGATTTCTGGAACAGCATTTGAGTACCACTGGTTTAGAGCACGCCGACGATTCGGCCCCGAAAAACAGCGACAACTGAAACCAAACCCTAAACTAGTTTATGACAAATTGGAAACCTTGTAAACTTTATTTGAAGGTAATGGAACCATTTCTTAGTCATAGTGTTGAATAAAAAATATGTATATATTTTTTACCATTTAAAATAAATAAAAACATTACTGTATTTTCTGCAGAAAGCATTCGTGTTGTGTAATTTTTATAGTAATTTTTTTACACGGTGAACCGTGGAAAAATGTAGTAGAATTCATTGAAAAATTGTCAAAAACAAACCGCGTCGTCCGAAGGGGGTCTATTTATAATGAAAAATAATCCCCAGGCATTTCAGATATTGATGAAATCTTTCTCAATATCTTGATTTTTTTAAAAATGGATTTTTCTAATAAAAATAGTTATTCATATGTTTAAAATTATAGTCGATATTTTGGATTTTTCTACTAATCAATATGACGCGCAAATAACACGCACACCCGGCGATGTCCCGCCGCCGGTAGACCAACCGTCAAATTCTCGCGGCTCGTGTTACTAGTATACAATTCACTCGCACTTGGCACATCGTACTGAAAGCAAGCGAGAAAAAACATCGCGCCGTGGCTACATACGCGAACATTGTTGCTTTTATTTTTTTCGGAATTGCGGACAATAAAAGTCAAAGATTATTTATAATATTTATCTTTAGACTTTTTCAGACATTTAAATTAAAAGTGAATTATAGGATTTATATTAAAAGATTTATTTGAGAAAAATCATAAACGTGGAGTCCCAAATATACCCCATCGGCACGGCTAGGTGAACGAAGTTTTTCCTACTTATTGTGACCATATTTTTTGTGTTATGGAACTATTATATTTCAATAACTCCATGACACATTTTATTATTTTATAAAAATAATTGCAACGAATTATGCAATCATAAAATAATTAAACAATCGACCATAGAAGATAATAATAGAAAGTTTTGCTTCCAATTTCAAATACGATTTTGACTATGATTATGACCATTTTACGTTTGATAATCCGACATTGTGTCCCAAATCGAACCATGTTTATTATATTTAATTTTAATAAAAATGATTAAATCATGTATTATTCATACACAAGTTGTCGTTGTATTGGTACACTTAAGGATGACGTATCTTGACATTTATAATTGTTGGCTATCGAAAAAAGTTTTCTCGGCGATTTTTTACTTGGAAAATGTGGAAAAATTTTTTGACAAAAATCTGTATTTGTCGTACATGGCTCACATCGACTTTTTTCTATACCCAAAGATGGAAATTTGATGTTTTACCAATATTGAGGAGATAAAAAGAGAATACCGAAAATTGTGTGAAGCCATAGGGAAAAGTTCTAAAATCTGTAGCATTGCTTTTGCATTGCATGTATAATAATTATCTGTGGAATTGGGATATTGTCGACTTACGAATACGAATTGTATCGGTACTCCTCCTCTGTGCTTCCATAATCCGGTGGTATCAGACTCCAACTGTTGTCGTAATAGTCGTCGTAGCCCATCATGCCGCCGTTGGCGCACATCGTCATCTTGTTACGACCGTTGTAAATTATCTACGTATTATAAAATGTAACAGTGTCGACAATCGACCAGTAGTTTTATTGTACGCCGATAAGTCGCCGAGATAATCGGTCGGACATCGTCACACCGTACCAAACACAAGATCACTACTAATGGTTGTAAATTAAGTTTATCTTTATATCGGGCCTGGAACCCTTTTTCCACACTTGGACAATCGTTATCGCGAACCTTCCTACCTGATATCATATCTATACACGTTCCCCTCGAAGCCAATATCGATGCTATGATACATTTATAACATACAGGCTGATATTATTTATTTAACAAATTAAATACAACATATAAACGAAACGTATACCAAATGAAACCCCAAATATATAACAATGCTTTGATATTTCGATAAATTAATTTATCCATGACATTCTGTACCATCCTACGCTTATGTTTGCATTCTCCGATAACTGCATTACATCAATATTCCCTTTTATTGTATTATTAGATGCTGATATTACCTGTCGCCGTGTGATTGGATCAATACCATATTTTTAATTATATGATCATACTGTAATCCAGGATTAAAATATCACATAATAACTTAGAAAAATGTAATCGTTGTTTAGATAGTGTAATAAAATAGTTTTATTCTTTTGAATACACCGATTGTATAGTCGCAGAACAATGGAATAGATAAGAAATTAAAAATGTTCATGGTATCAATAGAGAATGTATCAGGATTGCTTTGTTTTGTATTATTAATTATATTTTTAACACAACATTTAATATTTCATTTTAAAAGATGCAAACATAATTATGCTCCAGTGACATCTATGTTTCCATAGAGACACTGTTCGATTTAAACAATTGCATTAAACATTAGTTATATTATAAATAAAACGCAATATGCATTTTCTCATATTTATTTCTATACATTTCCATTCATTTATATTTAATCAATTATAAAATTCGTTAAGAATACATGATAACTAATTATTTTTCATAATTACTATTTATTTTTGGAGATTTTTTCGAGATTTATCTGTATATGTACAAGTAATCAATAAAATTTTATCCAAAATACTTCCTAAAACAGTTGACAACAGTGGTTTAACTTGATTGGGGATTAACTTTTCCGGTTTGCGAACGTTGACCTTTCCATATTTGGTTGAAATACTGTCCCCCATGGGAAAAAGTTTGGGAATCTGTACCTCTGGTGGGACTCGAACCCACAATCCTCGGCTTAGGAGGCCGATGCCTTATCCATTGGGCCACAGAGGCGGTGATGATTCGTTTCTTGGCTAAACGGCACATGACTCGAAGAAATCCGGTTACGACTCGATATAAATAAATATGCGGTCGCGAAAAAAAAGTAATTATACGCGAAAAGCACGTCCGCTACAACGCCCACCACGTGCTGCACGTGTGCCAAGTCAATCAAGAGCTGATTGTTAGAAGATCTTCAAAACTGCGGCACTGCTAGAGCTCCTCAGATCTCCGCACCCCTAATTTCCTATTTATACTGAGCTATGTACACACATTCAATCAGACAGATGGCTTCATAAAGTTCACATCAATCCACTTTCGAATCATTATTATGTAATATCTTCAGAGCCATGTAATTGAACAATTATTTGCATTTAAATTATCAAGCAGAGTCGGTTTTGGCTCGCATTATTGTGATAACCGATGACCTAATAACTTGAGTAAACAATATATTTAGATTTTTCTGAGCGAACCATGCGTTGTTGTTGATATTTTAATATAATTCATATAATTGGATAAAAATAGCAACGGAATCAAAAAACATATCTTAAAAGAGTGCTTAACTACTCAGATGCCATAAACATGTATAGCCGCAGGCAGTATATCTTGAACACAGGCCACAGACGGCTATAGTTGCATTCCATCGATTGATATCAATTTAATATAAAATTAAACAGCATTTTATATAAACAATATAAATTCATATTTTTGTTGTGAACATATCATTATTCTAAATATTTAACACGTGAAAAAAAGGGTAATATAATTATCTCCGCAGTAGATCATCTATTAACGTTAAATCAAGTCACAATAAATTGCCTATATATTATCTCAATATTTAGATTTATTCATCATAAACATGAAATATGAATATATAAATTAAATTGTGATTTCAGATTAAATTACGAGGTATTTGTTATGTAATTATGATACATAATTGAATAAACAATCGTTTTATTTAATTTTAAAGGTCATAGTATCTATGTATATGAATCTGAGTGATATTTTAATAATTAACTATAACATTATTGATTATGTCAGGGCATTAATCTATATAATTGATAAAAAGTTGACGAAAGGGGGGGGGGGTGTGATTAACAAACAATGTATACATTGCCGCCATATATACATAGTCGCCATTTCCTAATTATAATAATATACTATATTTTATAATTTTCGTGTTATTATTTATTTGAGTTGCGACAAAAAACATTTGCTTCATATACGGCAATGGTCACTCATAATTTTCTTAAGGCCATTTATTAGTGGGGCGTATGACATCTGTCAGATGAATTCGCTTCGCAGCTACAAAAACTGCTTAGGATTACCCATAATATTCATTTTTTAAAAATCGTATTAATTTTAAAGATTTAAAAATCGTTCATCATGCACGAGGCTTATGAAATATTTTCATTAGTAAAACTCACCGAACAAATAGAATCGATCGCGGCTTACGGTACCGTATCTATGACTCGAATACTTTATTTTGTTTATATATTTTTAATTTTAAATTATCGCCGTTATTTTAGATGATAACCTGATTGTTGCAACGAGGCAGGGACATTTGATGATGTACCTAGTGACGGAATCAAATGATAATGCATATAAAATACAGGTCTTGAGATATCACAAAACTTTTAGCAAAAAGCCGATTCAACAGATTGATGTAGTCCCTGGTAATATATAATTTTTATCGTTATATGATTTAAAAACAATATGGCATAAATAAAACTGATGGATTTATATTTCAGAATTTAATATCTTACTCTGTTTATCTGATAATATATTAGTGATACACGATATAAATGTAATACATTTCCCAGTTATCCAATCATTGCAGAAAACTAAAGGGGCGACGTTATTCGCCGTTAGCAATGAGGTATTAATTATTTTTAAAATATATCAATTATATTGTTTATTTTTTTTTAATTGTATAAACATTATTATAGACTTCTATATGTACGAACGGCATAAAAACTCCTGTCGTGCGAATAGCCGTAGCAGTTAAAAGAAAGATACAGTTATTCTTTTGGAAAAATAAGGAATTTGTAGAGTTAGGTGAAGACATTACGATATCGGATATACCAAAAGTTATGGCATGGGGGGAAAATGTTATATGCGTCGGATTCAAGGACGAATACACCTTCTACAATATTGTATAATTTATGCAATACATTTGTATTTTAAATATCAATTTTTAACATATTGTGTTCATATTTAATCATATATTTTAGTTTACTGGCGCTCTGAAGGATAAATTCTCTGCGAGTAGTTCCCGCTCGATGGAACCTTGCATCATTAAACTGTCTGATACGTCTTTCATACTCGGAAGAGATAATTCATCTGTTATAGTAGACGAAACACAACCTACAGTTTTGTCGGAAATAATGAAAGTTCAGGAATCTTTAGTCGCCGGCGGTAAATACATAAAAAATAAATATATTTATATTTCTTTCAAAATATTGAATTTTATTTTTTACAGCTTGGGATGATCCTTATATGTTGGGTTTACTATCTGATAAAATTGTCGTGCATACAATTGAACCTCCGTCATATATACAAACGTTATCTGAATTGAGCAGAGCCCGCCTGTTGTACAGGTATAATGTGTTCCATTAATATTATAATATTTTGTATTACCGTTGACGTATATATTTTTTTATTTATAGATCGCAAAAAGGTTTGTTGTATGCTGCGTCTGTTAGTCAAGTATGGAGAATTGGTGCAGTGGACGTAACCATACAAAGACAACTTTTATTAAAAGAAAAAAAATTTGAGCTGGCCATCAAGTTAACCGTAATATAACCAAATTTATTTATTTTATATATGTATATATATCATCATCATCATTTGCTAGCCACGAGACACTCACTCGCTAAGCATATGTGCCTTACCAGACTCTTGAATGGTAGTCGGGCCCAAGGAACCTGAGTCTCACACATGACACGAGGGCTCCTCTTCTGTGTCCATACCGCGGGTCCCAACCCGTCTTGATATGTGATTTTATCTAAGAGTTTCCCTCTCTTTACCATTGTTTATATTGGATGTGTATTTTCTACCCTATTGGTATCAGATTTATTATCCTTCCAACTGAGTCTAGACAATTAGGAGGGGGTTTGCCTCTGTATTAGCTTTTTTCTTTAGGCATTATCTGCTTATAACAAGTCACAAGTCACTTGTCGCAAGTGATTATTAATCTTGAATGGATGTTAAATATTTAATTAACTTCTACAATCATGAGAAAATAAATTGCATTCTGTTTCTGAATTTTTAGTATATAACACATCGTTTCGTTTTAAAAAGTATTCCCAGTTTAGCACAATGACACTCAATACCTTGTTTTATCATTGTAAGATATAATTGACTTTTATGTTTTTTTAATATTATGCATTTAATAATATTAAATTAGAAGGCATTTGAGTTTTAACCACTTCAGTACCGTAAGGCCACTGATGGCCTCTGTATTTGGATGGGGTGGCCACATAAATATTACTTACATAATATTTACTGATAATATTTTTATTGAAAGCGGTAAGTGTTTTTGTGTTGACGAAATTACCATTTTTTATAATTTACGAATTTACTCAGCTTAAAATCTCTCAGCACTTAAGCGGTTAAATCCCATAACCATTTTAGCGGTAGATTGCGGCCGTAGATGCGTTCTTAGACGACAAAGCACTAAACACCATCAAATTAATAATGATTTACATAGCACTCCAAATCGTATTACAGACATGGACACTCTTGCTAATGAATACGAAGAACGAGAGCAAACTCACCAAACAAATGTAGATTTAGAAGTACTCTCTTCTTTCAGCGTTTACTTCTTTAAATATAAATACTTATCCTTTGTCTATAAATCTTTTTTGTTATTGGCTTTAAAATAGATGCTCTCTACCTTAATTGGCTAAATTTGTTGCAATTTCGGTTGTGTAATAACCTCTTAAAAAAAATTGCAAATGGCTGCAGAAATAAATCATATAAAATCTCACGACTAGCAACGTTTGTCTGGTGTATAATGTTGGAAGGTGGCATAAAAACATCATTTTGAGAATTTATCCCTCGAAGATATCCCTCGAGACCTTCACATGCTGGGAATGATGTCAATTGTCTTCGTTTCAGCAGCACCATCTGCAGATCTTTGCTCCCCTAAAAACTCACTCGCTGAGTGTTTGGGCCTTACTAGACTCTCAAATGGTAGTCGAGGCCAAAGGAACTCACAAGTGACGTGAGGTCTCCCCTTTTGTGTCCATACATCGGAGACCCTAGCTGTCTTGGTATGCCGTTTTCTGTAAAGAGTTTTCCTCTTAGTCATCGCTGTCAATGTGTATCTTGTACCATTGTTGGTATCGTATTTTACCCTCTTTACTGTGTCCAGACAAGTAGGAGGGGGTGTGTCTCCGTATGCGCTTTTCTTTTTAGGGGTTCCAACGTGATGAATCACAGCTAACATTTTACCTTGTTGCAAAATGGCAATCATTTCATCATGGTAAGGATCTTTCCAAAGGAGAGGTCATCTAGTAGGGAGGATAATGCAGCAAGAGTATCGAAACTAAGTCGATTATCGACTTTAATTATAGGGTTTTCTTTCCCAGGGCGTACTGATTCTGTGGTGAGAAATCTGTTAGTGGCCAGATATGCATATATATTTCTCATAGTAAAGTATAAAAAAAATATTTATTTCTCAACATTAGAGAAAAAATAATCATTTTAATCGGTTTAAAAATTATACCAGACAAATGGCTGCCATTGTTGGCAATATTTCAACATTTCGACAAACAATATCAGTTAATATTCATTGGTCCAACTCATGATGGGTTCAAAAGACAGAAGAGCCTAACTTACTGAATCAGACCTACCCTATCCCTCTACCCTTACTACAGAAAAATACTCCCCATGAAAATATGTGATATAATTTTACCCTATTCTATAAAAATGTATTAAATATTATTTACTAGTCTATTTTTATTTTATAAATATAACAACCAACAAGCCTTAATATAATAATTGAAATATTACAGAATATGTCAGCCGAAACCGAGGACGAAAAGAAGGCAACAGTTGAGAAAATTCAAATACTACGTGCCTTGGATTATTTCGATAACAAGGAATATGCAGAATCAATGAAATATTTCACAGTGCTAAAACGTAACCCCTGCGAGGTTATTAAACTTTTCCCGGAAATTGATGACATCGAACAGTCTCCCACCGACAGTCCAGTCTTTTCTAATCCAGCAGACAAGGAGAGCAGACTCTTGGCACTGATCGATTACTTAAAAGACGCCAGAAAAAATATCAAACATCATAACTTAATTGGCGTACACGCTAAAGACATTACCCAAAACAAAAATCCATTAGAATTAATCGATACAACGCTATTAAAATGTTATTTACAGGTTTGTAATTGAATATTTGTCTTTTACTCTTTAACCACAATGGTCATGCCGGTGTGACAACGGCTTATTCAAAGCTGACGCTAGCTTCACGTGTCGAAAAATTTGTGTAAAAGTAATTATTTGAATATAAATTTCATTCGTTCGGAACATAATTATCTAAATTTCTTTAGCGGTTAAAGGGTTAAATACTTTAGATATCAACTCGTGCTCAACATCTTTAATTTTTTTATATTTTTGCAGACCAATGATGCTTGTATTGGACCTCTATTGAGGTTAAATTACTGCAAGCTGAGTGAAGCCGAAGCACTTTTAATAAAATATCGTAAATTTAGTGATTTAATCACATTATATCAGGCAAACAATGAGCATGTCAAAGCGTTGCAATTTATGAAGGAACAGGCAATACAACATGATTCAAGTTTAAAAGGATACGATCGGACGATAAATTATTTACAACATTTAGGTTCGATTCGAGGGATATACGATTTATTTATTTTACGTGAAATTTGTTGAGAGTAATTTTGTTTTATTATTTTAGGGTCAGAGCATATGAATTTAATATTCGAATATTCTAGCTGGGTGCTGGACGAATATCCCGAGGAAGGAATAAAAATTTTTACTGATGATATTTTGGAAGTGGAAAATTTTCCCAGAGCTAAAGTGCTCGATTTTCTGTTAAGAGAACACGAAAGTCTCGTGATACCGTACCTGGAGCATATCATATACGTTTGGGATGACAGCAACGGACTCTTCCATAACGCTTTCATACGAATAGTTCGTCAAAAAATAACCGAGAAGAAATGCACCGAAGAGCAACTACAAGAGCTGAAATCTAAATTATTGATATTTCTCGATAAATCCAATTATTATTCGCCGGAAATGGTGTTGGTGCATTTTCCGTCCGATGGAATGTATGAAGAGAGAGCTATCGTTCTGGGTAAACTAGATGCCCATGAACAGGCGTTAACAATTTACATATATATTCTCGGTAATATAAAATTCTCTAATAAAAAATATTCGTATCAAATGTTATATTTAAAAATTGTTTTATTCATCAAGGCGATATTGAGCGTGCAATTCAATATGCTGAAAAGGCATATAAAAAAGCCGATAATAATGGAAAAAACAAAGAAGTGTATATTATACTTATAAGGCTTTTAGTGAATCCGAATCATGACATTCTAAAAAATGGCCCCTTATGGAACGCACCTAAACATCCGAACGGCATAAAACCTCACATCGACACAGTCTTGCTCTTATTACAAAATCATCCAGATAAAATCGATCCATTAAAGGTTATCTACGTCTCTTCAATATTATATTATTTATAAACTCATTGTCCGACTAATTAATTATATCTTTTTAGGTTTTACATATTCTTCCGGATAGTATTCCGGTTATCAACCTGAAAACATTCCTCGAAGTCGCTCTGCAAAAGCAAATTGATCGTAGACGTAAAGTTCAAATCATGGGTGGTCTTCTTTATGCAGAAAATTTAGAGGTTTTTATATCGCCATCATTGTTATTAATTTATTTTATATTTTTATTTATCATTGCATTCGAATGATTGAATTTTGCAGGTGCAAGAAATGAAGATGAACTACCAAAAACAAAACGTGGTCATAGACGATTTTAACGTATGTCCGGTATGCAAAAAACGGTTCTGTAATCAAAGCGCCTTTGTACGATATGCTAACGGAGTTACAGTTCATTATTCCTGTCAAGATAAAAAGTCTAATTGATATTATTAATTATATATTATTTTATTGCTGTGATTCAATGTGTCATTATTAGAAATAAAAATATTTATCGCAGAGTATCAATTACATGTAACCAAATTTGTCGAACTGAAATATTTTTGTGTCTGCAAAATTTTATTCCTAATTGTTAATAAACACAAAATAGTGTATAAATTATTATTGCATAAATATTTGCTCTTTTTTACTTTTATTTTGTATTTAATATATTTATGATAAATATATATCAATTATTTAGTAATATATATTAAATAAATTGGTTTATTTTTTAGTTAATAAAGCAATATTATCAACTTTTTATCTAGAAGTTTTTTAAAGTCTATGAGTTTTTCTATTTATCTTGAAAAAACACAAGAATAATCTAACTCTCTATACATAAGGTTTGATACTTTCGTTTCTCTTCTTCTTTACTAAAAGACATCCCATTTATTCCAGAGCATTTTATGACGGTTAAATTCTTCATTGAAAAATGTCGTCCTTTCGTGTTTTTTTTTCATATTTGAGAATGTAAAGAAGATGCAGGGGCCATGTATGGTGAATATGGAGGCTGAGACATCGTAACAGTGCTGTTTTTAAACAAAAATTCTTCCCACATTTTCCATTTTTTCTAAATAAAAAATCGTTGAGCACACCCAAGTATTTAAAACCATTTCTACAGCGAACAACAAAGAAAACATTTATTATGGCTACCAGTGTCTAGTCATGAACAAGTGTACCATGGCGTACCTTGTACATACATTTTTTTTTAGAAAAAAATGTGAAATTTGGACTTTATGTACTTTATCCAACCTTGTACATAAAAGTATATCACTTTGGATTACTACTCATTATGTTAAAAATATATGTTCGTGTGATTCTTCATTTTTTATGAGAATTAGATGACTAGTTTTTCTTATTTCAAAGAAAATTGCAATGAACATAGTAAGTATTTTGATGATTTAATTTCGGCGAATCTATATCGAAACGCAGAGAAGACCGGAAAACGAATCTAATTGAGAAATTAAATATTAAAATACGCTGATCGTTTGATGTGCTATTTGAATCACGCGCCATCCGCGAGTGGAAACGCCCACCGCTGTCGATGTATCATTTTGCATCTATAACCGGTGTATGACATCATCGCATCTCGCTCGGCGAACGACGCTCCGTTAAGAACGAGACGAACCGCTCGCGCCGAAAAACGCTAGCCGACAATCTGAAACGTCCGATGGAATCGACAAAGATCAGCAATTCATTCAGCATTCGCATTATTTTCATGATTTTTAGACTCCACGATTGACCCCCTCCCGTTGGATTCCGATACAGTGTTGCAACGACGAAAAAACATTTCCCCACATAGAAATATCGACCGAAGCATCATACAAGAATCGTATAAAAAAACAATTAAATCGTAACTCAATCCATTTTTATCATTATATTTATATCAGAATCTTTTGAATTAAATCAAAATATGCTTTTTATGAAGCTTTAATTTAATATTTTAGTATTATAATAATCAGTATAGTGTCGTGGACTATTTTAAAATCTATTTATATTTATTTTTATTACTTTATTTGTTATGAATTATGGGATTATAGTTACAGTATATTTTATTAATTAACTTTATGGGGAAATGTAGAGATGTTGCGGCGATAAGTGGGAGACGCTCGTTTGTAGTGTGGCAACATTGGTCGGGCGGGTCGGAGAGTTGTCCGAGGCGGCGAGAGGCGGCGCCGCGCCCCAGCACCACCGCCGGCTCCAGCGCGCCAGGTCAGTCGCCCCCGCCACGCCCCTCCCGCCTTTCATCGGGCCCCACCGCGCCCCCATCGCGCATCCCGCCGACCACCTCACTAGAATCCAATTAAGGACATTCACTCGGATGCCCAATCAATCATTACACCATTTTTGGCGCAAATGTCAAATTAATATGTCAAAATATTTTTTTTTTCTAGTCAAAATAAACAAAACTTAACGAAACAAATTTCAGTTATCGTCGATATATTTGTATACGGAAAAGATTATCGTATTTTTATCCCTATCTGTCATAAACATCTCGTTTAATGCTGGCTTGTTCGGCATTTGTTCAAATAAATGGATGCAAATTTGAGAATAATTTACAAAAATAATAAAATTATGCGTGTCAAGGCCTCGCGTTCGTCTCTATGTGGATTATCAAAAATATATATTGTGATTATTGTTCCGACGCTAATATTCATCCGGCGATACGTGTTAAATATGCATATGAGAGATCAATTTGAAGAATTTCAATGCAGTGCTAATGTCTTTCGCACGCCGTTTGCGGATAAATAAAATAAATATAGCGCGTTACATAACGCTCGAAAATATTCCAAATCTGTAATAATGTTTCATTGTTTATTTTTATTGTAAAATATGCAGACTGTTTGTACAATTTTTGCGGTTTTAATTTAAATATAACGCCGTTCCCGTTGCGGAATACGGCCTTGGATTGATTAAAACGATTAGCGAAGATGCATCGCGCTGAATTTAATTAGCGTCCGGCGTAAATATTCGGTCATCGCTTCCAATTATGCATCCGTTGCGAAATCCTTGTATTGCGGCCGCTGCAATTGTTTTTTTATGTATTGTTTTATTTGCATTGTATAAAGGTTTATTATCGCTGTAGACCCGGAAGCCGTGTCGTGCACGCGCTCATTAAAACGGAAGAGGTCAATTTAGTATTCAGGAGGGCCGCCAGGCGGGCGGGAGCCCCCGACGATCCGCAAGGAACGTTATGAAAAAAAAATTGTGACTGCATTTCGACATGCACGATGCACACTATTGTTGGGGCCAAAATCGATATGCGGCATAATAAAAACTGTCAAATAATTATTCATTTGTTTATTTATTTTCGCCGCCGTCCGCCATTTTTTTCGTGCGGTATGTACCGTTGTAATACATCGTTTCGCAATGCGAATATCGCATAAATAGGCTCATCCGATGAAAGCTCCTCGTTCAGTTTTCTAATATCTCAATTTTTATCTGTCCGCAGATAACCTCCGACCGATGTTTCGGTTACATGTCATAAACGTCAGTTATATTTATGAATATATACAATATTGAAGTTATCAGATTCGGATTGCTTCTGAACGTGGACCGAATCTAAAGCCGATCGAATGGCCCGCTCATAAACCACTCCTCTTTCTACCGATTGATACCAAACACAGTTGGTTTGTGTGTTTGCTTTTTTATACGTACCATGTGGCTATATGTCGTCTAGCCATGCATGCACATGCATTACGTCAGACTCGTTGCGAATCGGATAATTAAACTAAATTGGCCGAGCGGTTATCGCACGATCGTGTGTGCTACTTACTTTCGATTGCTAAAATTTATAACGAATTGAAATCCGAAACGAGATATGATTCGATTTCGTCGTCTGAAACTGATATTGGAAGATATCCAATTCGATGTATCGCCAACATGTACTTGCGATTTCCGTTCGCGACTTGTTTTCTATCGCAATTCCATATCGGCAGCTACGTGTCGATCATTCGAGATCGAGAGGCGCTTTCGATGTAAAATGTTTCATATCTTTTCGTCGGATTTAATATTGCGACCTAGAAATACGCGTGAAAGTCTCTAGTGGCGAAAACCCTCGAATATCATTTTGACGTAGAAAGTCGTTTTCTAATTAATAGCATAATTCAATTGTTGACGCCGGACAACGTTTGATCAGCTGATTTGCGGTCAAGGGCGTACGAATTCGGACGAAAATGGTTACATAATTTCGGATCGATACTACAATGAGAGACAATTCAGATTTTTTTCGGGAATATCCGTCCATACTCATAGTTTTTTACCAGGGGCAGCTCGTAACTTTAAAAACTGGTAGGGCATGATGAGATTGAAGTGCCCACCACCCTTTTTTTCAAAAAAAAATGAGCTATATATTTCGTGCCGGTGGGGGCAATTTGGGACCCCAAGTTTTTGATTTTTCTCAAATAACTATTTTTATATAAATCCTACATGTTACAAACTTTTTGTATTTGAATAAAAAAAATCTAAAGAAAAAATATTATAAATAATCGTTGACCATTATTGTCCGCAATTGCGAAAAATAATATAAAACGGTTGCCATGTTTTTTCTCGCTCGCATCCGGTACGATGTGCCAAGATATTAATGAAGATTTCATGCTTGGGGTCTATTTTCATATATTAATTACATACTAAATAGCCCCCATCGAGCGATGCCGTTGGTTTCGAGCCGCCGTGATGGATCTGTTAAACAAAAATGAAATGAAAATATTTTTTAACAATATATAAAAAATAATAAACAAAACTCTTAATATAAAAATATGTATTTTTCACAAAATCATGTGAAAATCGTTTTTATTATATTATTTATTTGAACTCTTTTCCCAAAAGTGTGTGAAACACGTTTTTCGTCGTCGTTTAGTCGTCGAGACGTCGTTTATTTTCGAATCGAATAGAAGATATACTCCAGCGGGGTATATACAGGTCTGCCCCAAACGGAGCTTAACGCAGCAAACGAAATGCGACCTTCTGTATACAGTAATACGGAACCTTTCTCTTTACCTCCATTGACTGATAAACATCAACACTCGTTCGCGTCGGATCAACAGCTAAACTGAAGCTAGCGACCACGTATTCAGGAGGAAGATAGAAACGTGCCCCAAACAGACTTACGCAGCGAATAAAAAGTGTCTTTCTGTATACGATAATACGGAACTTGTCTCTTTATCTCCAACACCTAGCCAAACAACAACACTCGTTCACGTCAAAGCTAGCGGTGGATACGATAATGTCCAAACACATACGAATACGATTCTGTTATTATTTTTATAATATCAGAAATGTGTGTGGGGCAGTGGCCCGGTTGCCCCTAAGACGAGCCGCCCCTGGTATTTAACGAGCGGAGTGAGAGAGAGCTACTCGATATGTCGGTCTACTCCCAGTCTATTTTGGGTAGACTCGACGTTTACGCGTTCCTATAAATTAAACATCCACTCATTTCGAGTATAGTACAGTAAATTTCATGATTTTCATCGGCAATTAGTCATTTTCGTCGTCTGGCATGCAACTGTGTCGCGTTTCCATTGTGATTATTTTGAAATTTGTGATCACGCACTGTTGCTCGATCCGAAAAAATATTGTTTTTAAAGGCAACTCGAACGTTGGGCAACGTTTGAACAGTGCATATTTATTTAAGGTACCTAAACCAACATAAGATTGTACGAGTCAAATATTGATTTCGTGTTTAACTGCCTTGGAATCAAACCGCGAAGAAATTCGTCTGAATACGATCATTAGAAAATAAACCACAAATTACTAAAACCTCAATAGCGAAATTAATGGGAAATCCCATTGGTTCGGTCGAAGAAATAATTACACATTTTAATACCATACGATTTGCTTAATTGCAAATTATAATATATTCAATAATATTGCTATATATGATATTTTTCCCGTTATTTTTTTTGCAATCAATACGACTAGTTGCTCTGCGAATTCAATAGATTTGAGCAAAAAAATATGTATATATTATGTATAAAGCGTTTGCCATTTTTGGAGTAAACCATGCGTTTTTTCATTGCGTACTGTGTGTTGGCCTGGCTCCAAACTGCTGTTTGTGATGTATGGCCCACTTTTCGTTTACAGTCTGTATTATTTTCATACAAATATTATTAATTGATAGACATCAATGCGAAAATAATTGACGTATTATATATTTTTTATCTGATAGCGTATGACAATGCGCTTATATACATTGATAAGGTATGTTATCATTGCGAATTGGTACTCAAGCTGTGAAAATATATAAACAAACACTCGATTCAATGTAGAATACACACATTTTTTTTTTAAAAATAACTGCAATATTTATTTAAAATGGAAACATGCGCCTGATTGCATTTTACGCGGATTTTTCCAATCAGAAGTAATATTGAAGAACGATTGAAATATGTTTTTTACAAATGTTAAATATTATCGTTAATTTTTTACCATTAATTTTCTTGTAATAGCCGAGTACTTCTTGGATAAAGCGGTGCGCGGTGGCATCTTCTTGCTAAAACCAGTTTTTCTCGTTCAAATTCGTATACAGTAGCTGTTTTCTCGAATTTACGGATAATCGATCACTATTCATTTTACTAAAAGTCATCCGAATGAGCTGAGAAGAATTGCAGATGTATCAAATGATACTATCACTGCGTTTCTTTAATAATTTTGGAAGAGATTCCACTTTTGTAATTAAATTGCTAATTTGACATTAAGTTTCTTTGTTTTATATCGAATCTACTGTACTAGCCGTTTGTTTATTGTACTAGTGTGGCATATAAGCATCTAAAAGGTTAAATCTCTTAGTTATTCATGTCTATTACATCATTTTATCTGTGTTGAATTCCGTATTTTTTTTCTTTTAAAACAATTTTTATATCGACTTTGGTTTATCCCCTTTGCTTCCCCAAGTAACCCTTTGTTCTTTGAACTTTAACATTTTCAACAAGTTGATTGATATCTTCTATGCCCGACACCCAAAAAAGATTGTATAGGTAATCTTTTAATAATAATTTATTCTACTATACACCCCATCCCTCGATTTACGCGGTAGATACGTTCCATAAAAAAATCGCGTAAATGAATACCGCTCATAAAAAAATCTTGGAACTCATATAACCTATCCGTCACTGTGGCTAGAAAACAACCGCGACATCCGAGAGGGGGTATCTCAGATACCCCAAGCATTTCAAGTCAAAATATAAATGAATTCTTCATCAATATCTTGAATTCTAAATATAAAAATAGGAATTAATGATATGATTGATAATTTGATCTATTATCGGTCGATAGGACAATGATTATTTATACTATTTTTATTCTTTAGACTTTTTTAGACAAATATAAAAATGCAGGATTTATTATTATTATGCAGGGTTAAACGAGTTAGAAGTTTTGGAGAAAAATCAAAATCGTGGTGTACCCAATATACCCCATGGCACGGCTAGGATAAAATCATGGAATACGTTTCTAGAAATAAAAAACCGCGTAAAAAATCATACAAAATGCAGAGATACGTCCAAAATAAAAACGCGTAAAAACATGACTTTCATTCATTATTACCTCTAATAACGGTTATTTTTTTAATGTTGTGTTTTTTAAGCTTCTAAGCTGAAAAAACAAACGAATTAAAAAAAGTGATGTGTTTCATTGGTAAAATAAATAAGTAACATCTATAGGGTTTGATCTAATATCCCATTCATTAAAATTCGTTTTTTTTTATAAATAAATAGAAGAAAAACGTGGTTAATTTTTTTTGCTAAAACTCTTTTGGACCAATACGTCTGGCCCACAGAGTGGAAAAGGTTAAAACATCCACGCAAATCAAGGATGAGTGCACTTTCGAAAAATATAATACAACATGTTCTTCTACTCTCGTACATACTTATTTCAAACGTAAGAATTTGCAACAATGGAATGATTTTTTTTACGCGGGTTTAAAAGAACTCGGTTCACTAAAGAGAAGGAATACTATACTCTTACACGAATTATTTGTTTTAACACGATTCTGAGACACAAAAATAGTATTATCAATCACACGCAACACTTTGCTTAAACGGTAGATAAGTTCTACCAAAAACCGTTGAAAGAGTGATTGGTTCCCTTAATTTAAAATACCGTGTTAAAAAAGTAATAATTATGAGAAGGAAAAAAATAATACTAACGACAATTCTAATGGGTCGAAATATAATAAAGTATTTGTTTGTTATTATTTCCCTGTGTTGTTTAATTTCTTATTATTAGAAAATCTGTTAAACACTTAAGTGTTTTTTGTTTCACTCATGAATTAAAGCAGCTGTTAGTTAATAAATTAACCATTTTATATACTTACCCATTGCTTATTG